>JAJJWN010000374.1:0-22526 GCA_021655885.1 Fusarium abutilonis
ATTTAATAATAATAAGTTTAATAAAATAAGAAGAAAAAAATAGAAAATAATAAAGATAAAGTAAGTAAAAGATCTTCTTAAGCTTTATAAGGAAATAGCTACTTTATAATTACTCAGTAGATGTCGTTACGAATCAGAAAGAATGAAATAATTTCCGAATATCGTGGCCTTCAACTTGTCAGTTCCAAAATGAATCGCTATATATTTTTGGTTGGTTGCCCGGCCCATGTGAGTCTTTGACTCTTCAATGCGTTGTCATGCTCATCACTATCTCCAACAGCGCAGTGCTGCCTTGCTCCCCAGATCTGACCTCATCCAAGCTTGTCACGAAATACTTATACAGAAACAAACCACTTAAAACCTTATCTATTTTCAAGGACTTCCCTATCCATAATACCATGGACAAATGTATATCTGACATAAGTACAAGTACCATTACACCCTGTTGAACACAATATAAATGACATGCCTCCCCTAGAAGGGCGCATACCATATCTCCAATGAATATGTTTGTTCTAGCGTGCCTAATCATCTAGTAAAGGTTTGATGTTAGATTAGACCAAGCCGGTATTGGCCGTACTTGTCCAAAAGCTCTTTGGCCCTGTTTTCAAAATCGCCCCTTGTTGTGTTCTTGCTGTAATTGCGCGGTTCGTCGGAGAAAATCACGTACATGTCACGCATCATTGGGCATCAGCCGACTTCTTCGTGCGTCCTCCAGGGACACACGTAAGCGTCTCTTCGATGCCATTCAGAAACCGTCTCAGCGACATCGTCTCTGAGATACATGGGCTCTCTTACTTCTATGATTTGCTCAACCACTATACCTTGCAACTCCAGTCTTGCCCCTATCGCCGTACCAATCATACAGATAAAGCCACCCAAGATCCTGGTCGATAGATCCAGAACCCCCAAGGTGGGTTGGATTTGGCACAGTAGTCGGGACACCACGTAGGCAAGGTCGATAATCGATTGTGCTCCGTAATTCTGATCGAGGCCCGAAATTACCCGACTCGTAAATCAGAGAGCGAACAACGTATTTGAACGCTACCTCCGTGAGAGATGGTGTAATCAGCTAAGGCTCTGTGCCACCTGGATTTATAATTATGATATGAGAAGGCTAGAACTATCAGAAAACCCAGGCAAAGTTGTTTATAGACATGACAAGACTTTGGTTCGGCCTGCATACGAATTCTCATTTGCGAAACCGAGAGCAACGACTGAAGGGAATTGTGCGACAGAACCTGAATGCAAATTGCAATTTCAGGGGTTGGCGGCAGGGCATGATATACCTTATACCATCCTTCGTGAGCAAGCCCCCATAGCCCTCGTGGGTTGCAGGAATTTGTGTGGTGTGGTAAATACTCAGTTTTAGCAAGATCATAAGCGCTTTGAGTGCAAGCAGACTAATAAGCAAGGCCCAAGCGGGCGGTCGCTTGCTTTATGACCGTAGTAGCCTGCTTATCGACCTATCTCTGAAGAGAAAGGTGATTTCGAATGGACAGCAGTGGCACATGCTTCAATTCTGGTCTTTGTGACTCGACTCGAGAAATCCGGCTGGTGTATAGCTGTTGAGTCGATGCTTTTGGACTGCGGTGTAAATTCAAGTTGATTGAATGAAGAAATGAGATATTTGAATCTCAAAATCTCTCATCCCGGATTTGGTGGTCTGTTTTCGTTCTGATAAGATCGCAACGCTTCGGCTTCTGATTGCTGTTCCAACTGCCGCCATTGATCTCCGCCGTCGGAATAGTGGTGATAGTGATGGAAATGGTGATGCACATGGTGATGGTGGTGATGATGCACTGTCTGCGGCGTTGATGTAGGTATTTGAAATTGTTCGGTGTACGACTGGAGCATCGGATTATCCCCTGAAACACCCCAGTCTTTGGGGGCCGACGAGTTGCCTGTCGATCCCAGCCATAGGTTCTGGTCTGTCGGAGTCGTTCCAGTAGGTAACATGGCGCCCAATGATGACCAAGTGGAAGGTGAGGGCATGAAAGTTCCGTTTACCCCGTTTTGATTCTGCTGTGCCGGCAGTGGTCTCTGTGGTTGCGACCACTGCTTCGGGTCTTGCTGTGGCTGGTCTGTGATATTTGACGAGGAGTCTGCAGGAGGGTGAGGATTTGTCGACGCAGCGGCATCATTCACTGTTTCTGTGTCTTCTCCAACCTCGGAGTCTCGTAACGGTGACGGCGAAAGGCCTGCAAAAGTCTCATAGAAGGCAGAATCAAGGAAGCTAGGTCCCATCTGCTCATGGCCCATTTCAGCATCCATTGCGGGACATGACATGGCTTGCTCAGCCGTAGTCGCATTGCCCATTTCAAGGTTGAAATCGGGGTTCTGCGGTGCTGGTGAGATTCCATTTTCCATAGGTGATACTTGTGATGAAGATGAAGGCGTGGTGCCTTGGGATTTACTTTGTCGGGCGTGCAAGTGTCGTGAGAGAGTACGCCATCTGTTACGGCAAGTAAGAGGTGGGCGGCCAGGAATTCGTGACGAGATAGCGGCCCAGCGATGACCTAGTGTCGCAACACCTTGTCGTAAAAGGTTATCCTCCTCTGCAGTCCAGTCACTCAGGCGGTTTTTGGCGGATGGGTTGAGGATGTCATTGTATCTTTTTGAGCACTGATCATCTTTTCTTCCAGGAATGAGGGCGGCTGACTTTAATGTTAGGTTTGATTTTAGTAACAAGAGAATAAACTCACCGATGTCATTCCAGAGTGGCCCAAGTCGTGTGTAGGCCGAGAGAAGGATTTCATCCTCTTGAGATGTCCATCGACCCTTACGCAGCGACGGGTCGAGAGAGTGAAGCCATCGTTTACGACAATCCTGAGTAAAGTCAGTGTATAATTCATTGCAGTTAGGACCATGTACCCAATCGTGGTGGATCATCCTGGGACCGCGTTGCGGCGCGTGCGGAGAGGACAACTCACCTTGGCTGTACGGCCTTGAAGCCCGGCTGCAATGTCCTTCCATCTACCCTCTGAACCTCGACTTGCGCCAAAGTGCCCTACAAGCGTCCTCAAAGTGGCGTCCTCAGCTGGAGTCCAAGGCCGTCGATGTTTGGGGGTATTGGCGGGGGGAGACTGTGGGGAAGTCTCCTGGCCGGACATGGGATAAAAAAGGGCGTAGGGCAGTCAACGACAGAGAAAGAAAGTGCGCTCGACGCGGAGCAGGTGTCACCTGTCCATAGATGAGATGGGTCGTTGTGTTGGTTGTCGCTGAGAATTGCAAGAGACGCCGTTGTTTGATTGAATGTTCAAGATGATTCGGCCGTTGAGTTTCCGTTTTTCCGCCGCTCGCCGGGCCGGAAAGTGGGGGCTAGCTCAGCCTCATGACTTTTACGCCACTTCCTACCTAGCGCCTCACCATAAAGATCTTGAGCCTTTCACTTCAATTTAGTAGGGCATATAAACTGGTAGCGGAAGATTCAATGAATATGAAAATTAAGAAATAAGCTTAAACTGTGACTTCAGACTAGAAGTTTCCCGCGAAGTTAATCGTTCCAGTCTTTCACAGTAATAGCTTTGATAGGCTAAGGAACTACCAGCTGTGCACAACAAAGTTAACACCTAGTTACATGCAACCTAATAGCTACTAAGTAAGGAGAAATAACGCCCGCACTAATCATAAACAAGAACCTTAATCCCAACTGATCCTATTCGTATATGTGCCATAGTAACTAACATCCCTGACTTCGATCTGTAGGATTCCGATCATGGTTTCAAGTTTGATTACATACGCGCCCCACAACCTCCGTGTCCGTGTCCGTGTCCGACCCGTTGCTCACCTCCAAGTGAGGTCCTGAGATTTTCAAATCTACGCCTTCCTTGTAGTCCCCTCTTAGCTTATACTCTTCGCTTTTGAAAAGTATGGCTACACCAGCATTGTACTCTTCTCTCGAGAAGGAAGAGCGGACTGAGGATGACAAGACCCCTGGTTTCTCCTCCGACCAGCCTGTCGCCCAAGAGAGCGAGCATGACACGCTAAAGGGACTCTACAAGCTCGATAACTGGTTGAAAGCTGAAATCATAATTATTGCCATTTATTTCATCGGAGCAGTTTTCTGTATAGGCTGGTCCTACACAGGTACTTTGTTAGACAACGACGCCTCCAAACGACGCGTCTTCAGAACAGGCAGTCTCCAAGTCGACCAGCTCTACTCCGGTATAGCCCTCTCCGCGCTTCTCGCCCCAGCTGTGGTTCTCGTGCAATGGATTGTTCATGATTTTCGAAGACTGCATCTCTTTGCGCTGACGACCCAGCGCCCGGTGGCAATTCGAGATCTGGATGAGATTGGAGACAGCTTTAGCATTTTTACGCTCAAGACTGTGGTAAAGTACTCATGGTGGTATGGAGTCATGCATGCAGCTTTGATTACTACACGGACGTTACTTTTGCCTGTCGGTACTTTGTCGCTCACTGTTGGGCCATATTCCTACTTGGAACCGGGTTATGGTGTTGTTGGTCTTCCGATGGCTCCAGCTGATGCCGCAGCAGAGAATGTCACGTCCCTCTCATCAGCCATGGGTGGAAATCCAAACACCACCTTTCACCCTTCACTGTCCAGGAACGACACATTTATCACGCAGGCAGTCTACACGTTCGTGGGCAACCTTGTCTCTCAAAGTGGTCTCATCAACGTCGACTCTGGCATCTTGGGTCCCGCACCAACCCACAATCTAACATTCACGACAAACACGACCTACCATGGCCTGGTCTACTTTGAATGGGACGCCCACTGCGAAGCAGCTACCGAAGTCAACTACACATCCTATAGACAAGGGGGTAACAGAATCTACAACTTCACCCTCCCCGACAACAGCGTGGAAAGCATCGAGCTCTTGTCACAGGGCTCTCAGCGCTTACGGCTCTGGAGCGATTCAAAGAATGTAACCAATAGGATTCCGACTTCAGGAAGCACGTACTTTCTTTCAGCCACTGAATCGATACCGAACATCAACGAGACGGCGCTGCGGGATAGAGGTGATGACAAGAGCTTGGTGCAGACCGATCAAGGCGACTGGATATCTCGAACAAAGTGCACACCCACTCTCAAGTGGGTTGTCGGCTCGTGCACTTTCAACGGCACCATCATGACATCCTGCACTGAATCGCCTGGAGACAATCGAACAGCTTTGGATACCGATGCTTTGGATGCGTTGGGAGTCTACATGACAGCCATCCCATGGTACATCTTCCGAAATCAGATCGGCATCGTTGACGATACCCTGGACGCACTGTATTCAATTCCCACGGCTGAAAACTTTGGAAATTTCTTTGGCAACATGGCACATGCCATTGCATCAATCAGCACAGCGGGCTACTTTGGCACATCCGAAGTTAACACCCTTGCCCTTGTCACCGAGTCAGTCTATATTGTCCGCTGCAGCATCCTGATTGCTGTCGCGGTCATGCTCTTCTTGACTGTCTTCGTCTCAACCATCGATGTTATACGTAACCGGAGAAAAGGCCTTCCACAACTCCCTGCTGGGTTTTTGGCGATCGCGCATGCTGTGCGCGGGCCGTGGTGGGAGCAGGAGCTTGGAGGATATCGAGCATGGAATACCGTGAGATCACGAGACGCTGGAGCTACGACTGTCATGTTTGGTTTTGATAATCAAGACCCAAGACACATCAGGCTTGCGCCATCGGTGACAACTGTCCATAAATAGTAATAGCGATAGCAATTGTACATATAGCTTTTCTCCCTAGTAGCTTGTTCCATTGAGAGACGCTCGCTGTGTTCCTCTCGTATGGCAGGCTTTCCCGCTGCTTAACCATTCAGTGAGTGCTTGCTTCTGCTGCAGAGTCATCAAACGGTTGTGCTTCACATCAGGTCTGTGGTTCTTCGTTCTCAGCAAGTTAGCAGAGGGTTCCCCTTTCAGCCTTCAGCCACTACTTACCTTGCTTGCTTGCTCTTTGCTTACTTTCTTGCTGCTGTGACCTTGCTCCTAAATCAATATCTGCCCTTGCTGGTTTAGGCCTACGTCCCTGCCGCTTCAAGTCGGCGGCCCTTCGTAGGGCAGGCGAGCACCATTCTGGGAAGTCGCCCTTATTACTCCACTGCTGATCCAGTGCCCTCGTCGAATCGGCTTCTTGGCGACATAAATCGTGAAGAATCCATCTGTGTCGAGACACTCATCCGAGGTGAGCGACGTGCCGATGATACGATCAAAGGCCGGTTCGTCAAGGACTGAGTCTTCGCCGTCGAACTTGGCGTCCTCAACGCCTTGCTTGATATAGTTCCATCCGACGATGCCCACGTTGTTAAGACGAATCATCCACTGAGTACTACAAACATGTCAGCTTAGATTAATCCAGAGATGCAAAAGGCAAAGAACTTACAGCGCGTCGCGATAGCCAGCGTATCCATCTCGGCAAGCCCAAAAGTTGAAGCGAAGCAAGTTCGACTTCTCCGCATACGGAAGACACTGGGCCGTGCCCTGAAGGACGTTGATGAGGTCGATAGCGTTGAGGTTCATTTCGTAAGACCTAGTGCTGTTCTTGAGAGAAAACTCGAAGCTCGCCAGCGGGTTCATGAAAGGGCGGCTGTCAACAAGGAGTCTGATGACAAACTCACCAGCGAGTCCATCACCGGTAGGAGACATCCAAATAGCGATGCCCTTGATGCTGGCCATTCCATCGTCAACGTCGCGGAACTGAAGGTGCTCGTTGAGAGCCATGTAGAAGTGAACTCGGCATCCGGGCTGGTTCTCGGCCTGGTAGAACTGGAGGGAGAAAGAGACGAGGCCGGTGCGGACAACGACGTTGAGGAAGCTGTCAGTCTGATCGCGTACATCTCCGAGCTTGAAGATCTCTCTCTTGGGAGAAGGGATCAGTCGCCAGTCCTTCATCGGGTGTTGAGGTTGTTCCATGGTGGGATCCGAAGTCTGTTCTCGAGGCGTGTTGATGTGACTTGTCTAGGCTTGTGGGAGCTACACTTAATGTAATTTATACATTCCGAGGCAAACAAATATTTCTGAGCTCTCTATTCATGTTGAGAATTCAATTCCCGGGTGTTATCAAAAAAAGGTGAATGAGGCTGTTGTTCTTTGGTGTTTTCGTTTGGCTTGATATTCTGATTGACGATGAGGAGTGATTGATTACAATGGATTGGTTACTGATAATTGGCGCGTATTCAAAGTTAGATTGCTTTGCACTGCCCAACAAAACTGTTTGCTTGATATTCATGCACTGCATAGGTATATCAATCACTGAAACTGCCACTGCAGAATTCTGCCGCGGTGTCACTGGTTCTTTATAGTGGTTTTTAGTTACCCTCTATGAAAGGATTAAGATATATGCTAAATACTTATTCTTGGTAGGTAGGTATGACAGTTGCCCGTAATTTTAAGGGGTTTTAGTATTATATTTATCTACGCTTACAAATAGGTAATAATATAAGTGCATAAATTATCTTACATACTGAATATTATATTAAAACCTTATAATGAACACAAGCAATCGGCCACTAGTTAAATCTTAATTTACTAAGTAGCTAATAAATGGTAAAAATAAAAAATACCGACTAGTGTTAGTAGGTAGTCTAATAACTATTATTTTCACACTCGTCCTTCGATACTCATCCATGTCCAACAGACCCAACCTATCACTTTACATGGATGAAAATTTTAATTACACGAAAATCTTTACTAGAGGACTAGTGCCCACGTTCTCGATTAAGTATTAGCTACAAATAGTTTGCCTTCAACAGTTCTAATATCATGCGATTGTCTCTATACATCATATAGGCAACTTCTGTTGTTTTAGAAGTGAGGAAATAGCTCTACCCATTCAGGAGAGATAAAAACGCCCATAGGAGCACAACGCAAACTTATAAAGGGCTCGACGATAATGAAGACTCACGCAAAGATATAGCACAGGGCCAGAAGAGATTGCACCCAGGCTAATAAAACAAGGGAACTAACAGCTCCCCATGAGCTCGACCAGCTGTTTCGCCAGCGCTTAGGGATGATCATTTTGAAGACTTCTGATTCAACAACGAGGAGCATCCAGAAAAAGCAAGAAAGAAACACGAGTACCGAGACGGGCAGATCGCAAACGATAATCAAACAGCTCAGCTTCCACATGATCTCTTCCGTGTACGAAGGGAAGCCCCACCCCCAGGCCATCAAATGAACGCCGCCATAGAGGCCGGTAAGTAGAGTGGCGAGGAACAACAGCCTGGATGAAAGGATAGTAACATCTGAATGAGTAACAGAATGTATCCAGTTGTTGCTTCCTGTTGTGTCCGACGGGCTTTCGAGATCTATATGGAAAATAGATTTACCTTCCCAGAATGGAGATGCAGAGCAGTATATATGCAGGCGACGAGCGTCAAGATGCAGCTTTGAAGGATGTCCATCGTGCCTTTGACATCTGGGGAACTAACCCACGCTGGGGCAAAAAGTGGTTCAAGTTGGTCTGTGTAATTATTGCTCACGGCAGAGATATTCCATGGTTTGGTGACCATAGTTGAAGTCAGGTCTGCCATGGTCAGCTTGTTAGGATGAACAGCACGATGACAAGAGGCGTAAGACGATGCAAAGTCGAAGTTTTGCCCAGAGCCTGATTTCGCAATTACAGTTTATGTGATGACTTTGAATCAGGATACCAATCGGATGACAGGATTGTTGCCAGCTGAGGCTCACAGGCAGAATTATGCAGATTAATATGTTTTGAGGTCTGACATGTTTAATTTAATACTTACAAATCTTCGCAGGCACTTATATATGTTTCTTCCATGATATCTAGGCAATTAATAAGAAGAAGCTCAATAGCTTCTATCGAACCGCGACAGGCGCTCATATGTGCTGTTGTGAGTCCTCGGTTGACACTGAGGTTTTGGTGAGGATCAAATGCGCTTTCAGGGTGGATTTTTTCAAACAGCCCAGGGTAGGCTAATGTAGGCAGAAGCTAAGTGAATTGCGTTTCCTTGGGTGATCCTGACTTTCTTCTTGGGGTCGACATTAAGAGTTATCAGATTAGTCCAGCAAGTCGTCATAGGCATCTGGGTTGTCAGAGCAAGAACGGTTCTCAAGAAATCCACATTGTCGGTAAGATAGATGTGTGTGTTTATAACATTGAAACCCAAAGGACCATTAATACAAGTCCCGGCGACCTTTCTGAATACGCCCGTCAGTGGTGTCGCCTTTGCGGCTTCTGATCTGAACGCTATGCATCGATGCTCCAAAGTCCAACTCGAACATGCTTTTGACAAATGGAAGTTTTGGAGGGATAATCCTTGATCCAAAGATTCCAGAAGCACAGAGGTTGTGTATGGAAACACGGAGCATGTGCGAAGAAATGGCAGGTGGTTAATCAGGTAACTAATTGTAGTATTTCGCCCCTTCTTCAAAAACAAAGGTCAAGCCATCTTTAGGTTCTGCTTGGTCCATGAGATGGCGGCAAAGCTATATAATGAATTTCTTTCGTCACTTTAGTAAGTAGTAACAACAACTTGGTCTTCGACTCGGTGGCCACTGGGTTGAAATTTCTTATCTGCAGAAATCTAAGACACTGCGCAGCCAGCAAGGAACGTGCCCTCGCCCCTTTTTGAAAGGGCTGACATCCATGGCATCCCGAAAGATGCCAAGGATTGTTGACCAGGAGTGTTATCTATTTGATATGTCTGCCTGCTGCGCCGTACAAAAGGTGACGGACTCATGTTAGTCTGTACTACGCTCCCCATAATACAGCATCTTCTTGTCTTGCATTGATGCTACAGACGCAAAACTTTTATTAATAGTTTTATGCGGAGTAGAATTTAAGTCTACATATGAATAGATAGTCAGAAATATTTGTCAAATCCAGTATATTATCAAATTTGGATTTGTCCGAATTGAGAAGAAACATTCTTGAGGTACCTAAGGTAAGTAGGCATTGCAAATGGAAGATGAGGCTGAGTGAGGTAACGCCTATAGCGTACTAAGGTAGCGCTGGCCCGTGGGCTGCAGGGGGCAGCACAGCACGTGGACCCGCCCCCATAACAAGCTTCCCCAGGTCATCATCACCAACTCTCTTCTCTCAACAGTCTCGAGCTGTCGACCATTTTTAGCAAACATTCTCAACTCGACCACAAGAATGGCGGGCTCGGGCATCAGACTCCGCGATATCAGCGGTTATCTGATTTTGCTAATCGCTGTATCGACTCTGGGCTCTTTACAATTCGGATTCCATTTGGTACGCCGCTGCGATAACCCCCAGCGACCCCCCATCAATGTTACTGACCATGATCATTCAGGCCGAGCTCAACGCACCTCAAGATGTTATCACCTGCCGAAAAAAGTCCATATCTACCCTCGATAAGTTCCGAGAGATGGTCTCCTCCAAGAAACCCACAAACGACTCTGGCTTCCTCTCCCACTGCATTCCCATGGACGAAGCCTCCTTTGCGACTATATCCTCAATATTTACCCTGGGAGGTTTACTAGGAGCCCTGACTTCTGGCCCTTTCTCGTCACGACGTGGCCGTCTCCCTGCGATGCGCATTACCGGCCTACTCTACCTCTTTGGAGCTGCCGTTGAGACCATCGCCGGTAGTGTCTTTGTCATGGCACTCGGCCGCCTCTTTTCTGGTATCGGTGCTGGAGCCTCGACTGTTGTGGTCCCTCTTTACATCAGCGAGATTGCACCTCCCAAAGAACGTGGTCTGTTTGGCTTCATGACCCAGATTTCGATCAATGTTGGCATCTTGGCTGTTCAAACACTCGGATACTTCCTGAGCTATGGCACTGCTTGGCGCTGGATCCTTGGAACTGGAGTCTTTATTGCGACAGCCCAAATCTTGGGTCTTTTTGTCGTACCGGAGAGTCCATCCTGGCTGGCTGCGCATGGAGATGCAACCAAGGCCAAGCGAACTCTGCAGAGGATTCGCGGCAATGGCCACGACATTCAGGAAGAGACTGAGTCGTGGAATTCGGATGAACGTGGCGCATCCGAAGAGGAGGGACTACTCCAAGCCGATAGCGCCTCTGAATCGACTTCCAAAGACCAGGCTGATCACCTAGGATTTTTCCAAGTCGTCAAGGATCCGCTATACAGGCCTGCCATCATCGCCGTCGTTGGCATCATGTTTGTCCAGCAATTTTGCGGCGTCAATTCAATCATTATGTACTCTGTATCACTCCTTGCGGACTTGCTCCCCATTTCCTCAGCACTCCTCACAATTCTTATTTCCGTCGTCAACCTCATCACAACTATCGCCTGTGCGCCTCTCCCAGATCGTCTGGGCCGCAAGACGTGTCTGCTCGCATCGATCGTCGGCCAGGGAACTAGTGCATTTGTCCTAGCTCTATCTATCGTGTTTGGAGTCAAGATCCTCTCAGCCATAGCAGTCGTTGCTTTCGTCGGCTTCTTCGCTGTCGGTCTTGGCCCAGTGCCGTTCCTCCTTGCTTCTGAGCTGGTTGGACAGGAAGCCGTTGGTGCCACGCAGAGTTGGTGTCTTGCTGCCAACTATGCGGCCACATTTATTGTGGCTCAGTTCTTCCCTATTGTAAACAAAGCTCTCAACAACTTGCTGGGTGGCCAAGGATGGGTCTACTTTATCTTTGCAGGTCTAGCTGCTGGATCCTTCATCTTTGTGTTCTGGAATGTGCCAGAAACAAAGGGCAAGAAGGATGTCGATGAGGTTTGGGGCAGGACGAGACGTGTCGATTAAGGCGAGGAACTTGGCCGGTTACTCTACCCCAACCCAGAGGACGAAACACCTAATCCAATCCCTGACGCATGATTTGGTGGAAAGTTAAGAACGCTCAGGGAATAATATCCAAATTCCTGTATTCAAGTCAAGGCATATTCTAAATATTGGCAGGGCTGAGTCAACATCCGTGACGAGGCACGACTAGCTTTATTTACCGGATTTACCGGAAGGCTCGTTTGCTGCGGACCATTTGCTCTAACTGCATGATGCCCGCTTTGACTCCGTCCACGATGTAAACGAGATCGCCATCCGCCTTGCCATACATCTCGACAGCAGTTGAACGGATAATGCTCTCCAGACCAGCCATACCGCCACAGCCCATGACCACCACCGATACCTGTCCCGTGGAAAGCAGCTTCTGGGTTGCCTCCTTGAGCTTCTCTCTGACTTTTTCTGGTGAAACTCTGTGAAAGTCACCCGCGCTGAGGCCCGATGAGAAGATGCCGGCGAACTTGTTATTAACACCATCATTTTCCTGGCCAAGGAACTTCTTAACACCAGCGTCCAAGTGCTCCTCCCAGAATTTTCCAGTTGTGACGATTCCCCACTTTCCGGTGTTGTCTGGCGTAGACATAAGCGATAATGATGTAAGAATACTTGCTTCAAAGATGCCTGTGATGGCGAGATGGCGATATTGAGTCAACTTGGACACCAAAGTATGAACACTGAAGCATGCGACGAGAACGGCATCGTACTTGTCCGACTCAAGCTCCTCCTTAATCTTGGGGTCATCAAGAACAGCCCGAGTGCTGCTATCGATGCCCTCCTGATCGTTGATGCTTCCAGGAGCAGAGTGTGGCGGGGCAGTGTAGGTATATATCTCAATTGACTTTGTAATCATCAGCCTGTGTAGGGTTGTAAGTCCTGTTTTCCTTGTAAAGTCATACGTCTGGTAGCGACATGTGGCGTATAGCATTGGCCATGCCGTCTGTCATGATGGTGGATGAATTGGGGTTCAGGACGAGTATGCGGAGATTCCGCCTGAGAAAACGAAACTCGGACATGATTGAGAAAGTTTATAATCGTGACTTGATTAAGAAAGGATATACACTTGTATCCGGAGAGAGTCTAAAGATTAAGCATTCTGGTTAGTTGCGAAACCTAACATCCCTCTCAACTTGTTTTCTGAGGGGGGTTATAATGACGGCACAAGCAAGTGATGCATGGAGTCGTTCAAGCATCGCGGGGCGCCACGTGATCCCGCCTCAGCCACTCTGACGACGGTCGGCCACGCCAACCCCACTACTGACGACCACCTCAACCTCCTCTAAGCTGAGCTGGGATATAGCAACACGACACCTCCACCTCGGCCTCACCTCTGAATATACGTCTCCGGCCCTGGGCAATCGTAAATATGTCTAACCCTCCACCCATTGGTAAGCTTCACAACTCATGCATCAAGCTCCAGAAGTCCAAGCTCCCTATACCTCCCCTAGCCCATCCAAGCTGACCTCATGTCTACCGCCTAGTCCTCGACGGAGGCACCGGTTTCCTCAAGGTCGGATATGCCGCGCAGAACTTCCCCGAGCACCAGTACCCGTCCATCGTAGGCCGACCGATCCTGCGTTCCGAGGAGCAGACGGACAGCGACCTCGTCATCAAGGACATCATGTGCGGTGACGAGGCAGCCGCCGCTCGAACAATGCTCCAGATCAGCTACCCCATGGAGAACGGTATCGTCAAGAAGTGGGATGACATGGAGCACCTCTGGGATTATACTTTCTTCGAGAAGCTCAAGGTAGATCCTCACGGCCAGAAGATTCTCTTGACGGAGCCCCCCATGAACCCGCTCAAGAACCGGGAGAAGATGTGCGAGGTTATGTTTGATAGATATGGATTTGGAGGTGTTTACGTTGCTATCCAGGCCGTTCTGGCTTTGTACGCACAAGGTAAGTTTTGGCACGAGCTTGCTTCTCTTACAGGCGCAAGTTGGAGCTAATGGTGGATGCGGTGTAGGTCTGAGCTCGGGTGTTGTAGTCGACTCTGGTGATGGTGTCACACACATTGTCCCCGTCTACGAATCCGTGGTCCTCAACCATCTTACGAAGCGATTAGACGTTGCCGGCCGAGATGTGACGCGCAACCTAATCAAGCTGCTTCTACGCCGTGGCTACGCTCTCAACCGAACCGCCGACTTCGAGACTGTCCGTCAGATCAAGGAGAAGCTATGCTACGTGTCATACGACCTCGAGCTCGACAAGCGCCTGAGCGAAGATACCACCGTGCTCGTCGAGGATTATACGCTGCCGGACGGTCGTGTGATTCGCGTCGGCAGCGAACGCTTCGAGGCTCCCGAGTGTCTCTTCCAGCCCCATCTTGTCGACAGCGAGTCCCCCGGTCTAGGCGAATTTCTCTTCAACACGATCCAGTCTGCCGACGTGGACATTCGATCCTCTCTGTTCAAGGCGATTGTTCTGTCTGGTGGAAGCAGTATGTACCCTGGTCTGCCATCGCGGCTGGAGAAGGAGCTCAAGCAGCTCTGGCTCACGCGGGCGCTGCAAGGCAACCCGGAGCGGCTGAGCAAGTTCAAGGTGCGGATAGAAGATCCTCCGCGACGTCGGCACATGGTGTTCCTTGGCGGTGCGGTGCTGGCGAATATCATGGCGGACAAGGAGAGTATGTGGGTTACCAAGGCGGAGTGGGAGGAAGAGGGACCTAGGGTGCTTGAGAAGCTAGGTCCGCGATAGATGGGGTTAGTTTCTGAAGCGTTTGATAGATGAGGGGGGATGAATTGGTATTTTGCGATGTGCTTTAGTGCAAGGTAGAGCAAGAAAAGACATTATGAGATATTGAGTTTGGTGGTGTGGTAGAGACAGTGAGTGGGTGGCTGTTTCTAACTGCCACGTACAAATGACTCTGAATTACAATGGTATCTATATGAAAGTATTCGAGAGTCTCGGCTCATGACCCTCTTTCTGTATAATTAACTGTCTGAAGCCATCACCACAGGTATTGATGGTCAAGCTCAAGCTTAGTCATCACTCCAGCCTCTGTCGCAGTAGTTCTGGAACACAAGGACGGGAAGGGGGAATCTCGACCATACCAGACACTTTTTTACCGTCCATCAAAAACCATTCTTTTATTTCATCAACAGCGACCATACGAGCAGAAACGGAAACCCTTATATCCACTGTCTCAAAACCCAGCTTATTCCCAGCCGACCTTCGGCACGGCGCATATCGCCGCCTCTCATCTCCGCGCCGAAGAGAGAGATCCACGCCGCAAGAGACAAGTCAAGAGTGCGTTGCGCGACGGACTATTGCAGTAGGTAACATAACTATCTCTGCATTTACCCCTCCCAGCTACATTCCCACTGGCCTCTACGACTGGACTATCTCGCGTCGTGCATTAGTAGACACAAAATACTATTTCCACGTGCGGGGAAAGGTTTGAATATACGATTCAGCAGAAACATACCTAGGTAGTGCTACAAACTGCCAACCGGAAGCCTCCATCTACGCTACCTACCTAGTACCTACGCGGTGGATGCATATCGAAACGGACCCCGACGTTTCTCTCCACTCGAAACTCGCAAATCGCTTCCAAAATATCCGGAGGGGGCCCGTTCCGCAATCCGAACGTTGAGCTTGCCTTTTTTAACCTTGGCAAATGAGCATAACGAATCCGCCGACGGGGGCATCGGGCCCGGGATCCGTTGGCTTGGGAGTCGCCAGGGGGACGTTGAAGCGGAGTGTTCAGGCGACATTTGAAGGTATGAGTTTCATTTCATTTTTATTTTCATTGTCTTTTTATTGTTTCTATGCTATCGGCTATTGTCTATTTCCTATCTTGCAAGTCTCTGTGTTGTGTTGTCTATCTTTATTTCTTATACCGATCAACAAGTCCCCTTTAACCCTGAACCATACACAACGAACTCTCATGCCCACGGTTGCTTTCCCGCTCTCACTCGGCTTCATCCGCCGTGTCTCACTGCCTCCTACAATCTCACCCCATCCTCTATTGGCGGCTGAGCTTATTCCCTTTCGTTCGGGCCAATTCGCCTCGTTGAGGCTGACGCCGCCTGCTTGCCCAGTTGGGAAAAAGAGTAACCTGAGGTGTCGAGAACAGCCAACAACTTGACTCACCTGACTCGGCTTGGGGTTGAACTATCAACAACTAAACTCTACATCTTCGTTTATCGGGCTTGAGCGAGCATCGTATCTTGTCTTGTCTTGTCTTGTCTTGTTTTGTCATCGTCATTGTTTTTTAATCTTTAATTTCTCGTTTGTGATTTCTTTTTATACATTTGTTTTCTCATTTCTGGGTCTGAGCTTGCTTTGTTCATTACCGCTTGTGGACCTTGCCCAGCCTTGATCTCTCTCTGCCCTTCATCTCACTCATCGCCATCGCCACACTCCAAATACTGTGCCAATGCCAAGTGGTCAACGCACTATCCGTCACCTCGAAAGACTATAGACGACTTTAATACCCAGTCATGTCCTTCCGTCCTCATGTCAGCCTCGGCTTCCCAACTCCCGCTTACCAAAAACGTCGTGTAGAACCTCACGACCGCTCTACTGGATATCAGCCCAAGGTCCGAATCACAGACCGCTATCGTATCATCGGTTTTATTAGCTCCGGTACCTATGGACGAGTCTACAAGGCTGTCGGCCGCAATGGCAAGCCTGTCGGCGAGTTTGCCATCAAAAAGTTCAAGCCCGATAAGGAGGGGGAACAGATCAGCTACACGGGCATCTCTCAGAGTGCCGTTCGCGAGATGAGCCTATGCAGCGAGCTTCACCATATCAACGTCATTCGGCTTTGCGAGATCATGCTGGAAGACAAGTGTATTTTTATGGTTTTCGAATATGCCGAGCACGATTTGTTGCAGATCATCCATCATCATACTCAGCAGCCTCGACATCCGATACCTCCGGCCACCATCAAGAGTATCATGTTCCAACTCCTCAACGGCTGTCAGTACCTTCACACCAACTGGATCCTACATCGTGATCTCAAACCTGCCAATATTATGGTTACTTCATCCGGCGAGGTAAAGATTGGTGACCTGGGGCTCGCACGCCGCTTCGATAAACCTCTGCATTCGCTTTTCAGTGGAGATAAGGTAGTCGTGACGATATGGTATCGTGCCCCAGAGCTCATCCTCGGTTCCTTTCATTACACGCCTGCCATTGACATGTGGGCTATCGGCTGTATCTTTGCCGAACTTCTGTCGTTGCGCCCGATATTCAAGGGTGAGGAGGCGAAAATGGACAATAAGAAGACAGTTCCCTTCCAACGCAACCAGATGCAAAAGATTATCGAAATCATGGGCGTGCCCACCAAGGATCGCTGGCCCCTTCTATCTACCATGCCCGAATACAGCCAGCTTAACACGCTCGCCAATTCCATGGCTTCGAATCATCATGGTCATCATAGCCATCACCACCACTCTCATCACCACGGCCACTATGGCTCTCGCAACCCACCTCCACCACCACCAGGCGGCTCCAACCTTGAAAAGTGGTATTACAGCACCATCTCCCATGCTGGCGCCACCGGCTCCAGTGGCAATCCGCCGCTTGCCTCCCTTGGACAGGAGGGCTACAAGCTACTAGCCGGTCTGCTCGAGTACGATCCCTCAAAGCGTCTCACCGCCGCTCAAGCCCTTCAATCGCCCTTTTTCAGTACCGGCGACCGTGTCAGCGCAAATTGTTTTGAGGGGTGTAAGAACGAGTATCCGTGCCGACGCGTGAGCCAGGATGACAACGATATTAGAACTAGCAGTCTACCGGGTACCAAGCGGAGCGGGTTGCCTGATGACTCGCTGATACGGCCAGCCAAGAGACTGAAGGAGTAGAAATCCGAGGACCCAGAAACCAGGGAGCAGGAATCCAAGGACTAGGAATCCATGAAGGCCTTGGGTCATCCAGAGACGACCTGGCCAGATTTCAGTGTTTTCGATTGACTTGAGGCAAGTACGCTATTTGATGCAAAGAAAGGAGCGGCGTTTACAGGAACAGTATGGTAAGACGGCACGGCACGGCGTTTTAGGTTGACTTTGGTGCATGTAAATAGGATGAACACTTTTATATACACCCTTTATTCCGGGGTGGATGGGTGAAGTAGTCTTTAGAGTATATACCCGGCGTATAAATGCGGAATCTATATTGTTAAACAATCGCTCTACTAGCACAGTCATATACTACGTCCAGGACCAAACCTTCATCACCCGTTGCTCTTTATCAAGGACAATGGGTGGACGAGATCACGCCAAATACCTGTACCGTGATGGAGCAAGCAAGTCTTTCCTTTGTCATCGAAGTAGATACCTCGACCGCTCCATCTACAAACCCACGCAGCAATCTCACAAGTGCTGTAGATACACGTACTCCAAAGGGGAGTAGATGTCCACCCCAGACAGCGCAACAAGACCATACAACAGCCACGTATAAACAACGACCCATCGAGTCACAGCTGAACACAAGCAAATACCCCAATGTTACTTCAAAACATGCAATCTCCTCTTTATTACCTATCTCCAACCCCTCTCTACCCATCCTCAATTCCAGAAGTTGGATTCAACCAGGATATACAACCGCCTCCCGTCTCCCCTCTCTCCCCATCGGGAGGAAGACCCTCCGTTTTTGAAGAAGTAATAAAAAAAAGGTTGCCGTATCATTAAGACAAGTACGTAAAAAAAGGGTGTGTAAGACGTGAAATTATTCTTGTTTTCTTTCACCGACGATCAAGAAAAAAGGCGCAATAAAAAAACAAACATGATACAAAGAAACAGGTGCCGACTGTTCTGATTCCCCCCCCTTCTTAACTGAACCTTTGTTCTACAGTCAATTCTTTCTTTATTTCCTCCACATATAAAAACACAAAAAAAGCAAGAGTGTAACAGTCGGGTATTTCAGCAAAGTCGGCGGTTGTTGGTGAGGATGTTGTGAGGATGGAGTGGATTCTTGAGAGGGGGGGTGAGATAGTATGAGAGGGGGATATTTCTCCAGATGCGCGGTCCGTGATATCGGCTCGTTTCAAGCAAGACAGCGGAATTCGAGTCGAGGAGGAAGTATTTTCGGGATCGGGTCGAGATGGGGTATGATGGAGGAGGGATGAAGGAGGGATGAAGGACGAAAAAGGGGTGTCGGGACTCGCTCGTCGTCTACTTCTTAGCCGGAGTCGGAGGGGCCTTGACATTGTTGGACAACCATGCCAGACCCTCGAGAAGACCCTCGCCTGTGGTGGCGCAGCTGGGCACCACGTACCAGACCTTGTCCTTGAGCTTGGAGAGCTGGAGGGCCTCGGTGACTTCTTGAGGTTTCATGGCTGGGGGAGTGTTAGCTACTGTGAAGAAGAGGGGAGAGTGTGTGTGGACTAACCCTCTGCGAGATCTTGCTTGTTGGCAAAGACAAGTAGTAGACTATCCTTCATCTCGCGATCGTTGATGATACGATGAAGTTCTTGTCTAGCCTCCTCCATACGGTTCCTGTCGGACGAGTCGATGACGAAGATAAGACCCTGCGTACCTATACCAAAAAAAACATCAGCGCATAATCCCTCTCATACATCCCATCCAGTTAGCCAACTCACCGCTAAAGTAGTGCCTCCACAAAGGCCTGATCTTGTCCTGACCACCAACATCCCAAACGTTAAACTTGACATTCTTGTACGTGACCGTCTCGACGTTGAAGCCCACGGTAGGAATGGTGGTGACGTCCTGTCCAAGCTTGAGTTTGTAAAGAATGGTTGTCTTTCCAGCGGCGTCGAGACCGAGCATGAGCAGACGCATCTCCTTTGATCCGAAGATCTTGCCCATCATCTTTGAGAACTGGCCGCCCATGACTACGGCTTTTTATATGGGAATAGTTCGTGGGAAAGGAAGGAGGGTTATGGCAATCGCGCGCGGGGATTGTTTAGATATTAGGTGGTGTGGCTGTTTTTTTTGTATGTTTTCTTTTCGTGCGCTGCGCATTGGTTAGCTTTCTCGTTTTGATTTGTGGTGTTGACAAGACGTGGTGTCCTCAAAAGCCAAAGGGGAAGAAGACCAGAGAATGGCATGTCAGGTTCTTGGGTTTGATCGCTTTCTAGCGTCAACACAAGATCTTGGCAAAGACCAAACGTTTCTGTATTTGTGTTTCCCCGTTGATGATTCCACTTCTTTTGTCCTTTTCCAAACAAAATAGATCCCAAACACGTACTTGGCTTCTTTCTCTCTCGCGCGCGCGTACCGTATCGTTTTCGTAATCGTCGTCCTCGTTTCGATAGAGTAAATTGCTTGATTGATTGATTGATTGATTGATCGATCGATCGATCGATGGTCTGGTCTGGTCTGGTCTACTCTGGTTTGATCTGGGCTGGTCTGCTCAAGTCTAAGCAGTATTAACAGCAGTGATGGCTTCGTTCTTCAAAGTATCCATCGATATCGGAAGCAAGTCTCGTCTTCCCCCCGTCAGGGGAAAAAAACAAAAGGGTCGGCTCTATCTCTCTCACTCAACCGAACTCCATCTCTCTCCCCTGGTCTGAGCCCCTCTCGGCCTAGCGCCCAGCACGGGGCAACCGCTGGGCTGCTTCCTGCAGGGGCAGGTGACAGCGCTCCATTCCCCTATGACGATCTCGGCCAGGTCCCTGAAATGAGCCCGATACAACTGCAAGGTACCCGACCCGCTTCGGAGCGCCTTATCACCGGTACCTATATGCTCCGCACTCCTTAGCGGAGATATAAAGTCACTTTGGACAGCAAGACACTCAACAGATCTAGAAGCGCGTCACTATAGGAACAGTACGGATAAGTCTTCTCCCGTAATATCATGTATTCATGCAAACAATGCAAACAATTTATCAATCTACAAGTTTCATTGCCATCGTATTTAAAGTGACTTGTATAGGAATGTACTGTAGTGTTCTCTAGCCCTCCTAACATCAGCGCAATGTTGTCATCAAACGTAGCTCAGCGCATGCCAATGCCCCTGAGTGTATTCTCTTCCACATAATCCAAGCTCCATAGCCTCTCGTGCGATCATGGCAGCAGTAACCAACGCCTCTCCAAACACTCATGCCCTATACTCAATGACAAATCTCCGCTCGACCTGCTGCAGCGTCGACGAGTCGTTCTCCCCCTCAAATTTGAGGTTGACCTTGCCGTCACTGTCCATGCTGTGCACCTCGGCCTTGTAAAACGTCGTCGTGTTGGGGTACAGCGCAAGCACAACCTTGCCCGACTCCCAGTCCTTGAGCGTCGCCGCCTGGCTCTCGGGCGTGATGGGGATCATGCTGCTCGCGCTAGAGCGGTATTCCTTCTGTTTGCTCTGGTCCTCCGGCTCTATATCGAGAACCTTGTATCGGCGGCTTTTCCCCTCGCCCATTACCTGTGCTACCTCGCCCAGAATCCAGTCCGACAATGAGTCGTTGCTGAGCGCTTTCGGTTTAAATGCAACCGCATCGCCCTTGGAAAATACAACTTTGGACTTGTTGTTTCCAGATCCGACACCGCTTCCCACTGACCCCTGAGGCTCGACACTATCGGCCTTGGGCGGCATGCTATCACGGTCTCGTTCTCTTTCCCGCTCGCGTTCTCGTTCTCTGGCTCGGTCGCCGTATTTCCGCGCAGATCCTCCAAGGGGACTTGGTACAGGCGAGTCACCGACTCCATCAAAGTCGTAGAGTGAAGATGCGGCTGCTGTACTATCTCTGGCATTCCTCTTACCAGGTCCCGCTGCTTGAGCGTCTTGTTGCTCCTTTGCGTGCACCACGGCTCGCAACACTTTGAGCTGTTCGATAGTGTGCTTGAGCGCCGCCATATTAGCCTCGGAGTGTTTGACGCCTGTCCGGCACAGCTGCTCCATGTCTTTCAACGAGTCCCCTGGGATCTTGTCCAATTCCATAGTACCAACCTGCTTGTCCATGGCGACAAGCTCCGTAAGACTGTCGTTCTCAGCATTGATACCCGAAACTATGTCTCCCACTTGGCTCTTGCACAGCTCCCAAATTTGAACTTCCTCGCCATGTGTGTTGCCATTGTTGCGATTGGACGCACGTCCACTACGGTTTCGTTGTGACATTTCGCGGCTGTGGCGCTCCGGCTTGACCGACTCGGGTCGCGGCGTATTATGTGTAGACGGTTCGCTTCTTGGGGACCTCTTCGGCGTGCCCACGTCCGACGTGATATCCCTGCTATGGTTCTTTGTTCTCGACTTGGTAGGCCGGTTCGGCGTCGAATCTCTACTCGAAGGGTCCTGGCGCTTGGACCCAGATCGCTTGGGCTCTGGCGTATTGGAGGATTGGCGTAGCGACTCTTGAAAGCTATTCTCTCTTGAATGAGTACCACTTCGTCGAGGCTTGAGGGGAATTTGGTAGTATGGGCCGAGATCCTCTTGGAGATTCTTGAGTTCGTCCCGCGCAGGCTTCTGCCCGTTAGCCATCCTGCCCCGATACCACCCGCCTAAACACAATGAAGCGATAAGAATCAACCCAAGGAAGGAGACATATTATGACAACCAAAAGAAGGAACTGGAGATAGTGAAATCAAAGGAGTGAAGAGAGAGATGAGAAGAGAAAGAGAGAAGGAAAAAAAAAGACTAACCTGAGAAAATAGAGGCCCGCGTGCTCACAGGCCGAGGCGGAATGGTATGGGGAAGGAAAAGGCAACTAAGACAGAAGGCGCGTCGCAGACGAGAAGGGATCGGCAAAGAAATAAGGGCGAGAAAAAGGTGAACAAGTCATAAAATGGGGGTATCAACTGATAATGGATTAATTGTCTGCAGCGTAAAAGTTTAAAATTCTTTGCTCAGTCAACCGGGTATTATGTCGTGTCGTGTCGTCGTGATGATGTATAACTACAAGAATTGAGGCTGATGATCCAAATCTCCCCTCATCCCCC
>JAJJWN010000375.1:0-51535 GCA_021655885.1 Fusarium abutilonis
ATTATAGCTCCGGTTTAATAAGTATTAACCTATAAAGAGGGGAAATAAAGTCAGACAGAATAATAACAAGCAGCATATCAATACAAGACGCATCATATATAATAAATAACCCTAGCTGGTTTAACAGAAATGCGTGAGTAGGTCTTAGCGCAAACATCCAACTTGGTTCCAAGAGGCATAGCATATTAAGGACTGAGTGATATTACGAATAAGTAGATACTTCTACTATGTAAGAGCGACGTACTCAAGCAAGCCGAACAAGAGAAACAAAAGAATAATCTTAATGAAAATGCGTGGGATTTATAAGCCCAATATTAATTGGTTACTTCCCATGAACCTCAGAACATATATTCGTTCACTGGTCACAACCAAGATACATTGTAACTCTCTGACTACATACAAACGAGGAACACGTCCTGGATTCTGTCGATCGACAATCGGTTAGAGCTGTGTATATATTTAATGGACCTTTTGATATGCCGATCGATGTCATCCCTTCCAGCTCACTTCGCTTGCTCGGTAGTGGCAGTCAGACTGTGATATCGCCTGTCGTTTCAATCGCACAACAGATGACAGGGTTGGCAGCAATGGCATGAATAACCCCCATCGTTCAAGCTTTTGTTGACGGCACAGAGTCCCTAGCTCCAAGTGAAACGCGCTTCCGGAGCGAGCAGGGGATCATACAAGGATAGGAAATTACACCTGCAGGAACCCGAGCTTGTGTTGTGTTGATCTTTGCTACGTATAAATCGTAACAGTTCTCTAGGATAACTTGTGACTCTGTATAACGCTCTGTTGACGAGGCCTTTATGGCTCCTCATGATGTGCTCGCGATTGTGATCGCAAACAGCACTTTGTGTTCAAGGCAACGCAAGACTCTGATACCATATGTGCAATCAGCAGGGGCATAAATCGCCTTTTTGTTTTTGTTTATCCTAATCTCGACTGTGTCTCGCGTCATGCGTTGCGTTTATTTACCTGATGTAAGCTGTAAAGTGGATATGCAAGGTACAAATTCCGATGAGAACGATGTGTATCTCATGCGATATTTCTGAAATAATGAACTTCCCTTAGCAGAAGAGGATTCTTACGCGGACTGGGCTTAAAATGTTATGGTACGCGACGATGTAACATGAAACCATCCACGCTGCCGCTACACCAGTGTAATGGGTAACGACTTGCGGTTTTCTCTGTGATCATGAGGTAGCGGGTTACAGGAACACTGTTAAAACAGAGGCTGGTCAAGAAGATGACTGGTATTCAAGATTCAAAGTTGATAGTATGGCTAAGCGAAGTGAAGATTGAGCTGGGACTTGTCTCGGCCAGTAGCTCATCGCGATAAATAGGTTAGTTCAAATTGTCGGCCAAGATTGGGTGGCTGAGCGGTTGAACGGTGAGAGAGTTGCATCCGGTACGTTTCCTCTTGATCCAAATTTGGACAAGCGTTTCCGTTTGTGATTGCGCGCATTAACCATCGCCGAGACTTAAGTTTCGAGCACCAGCAACCCTAGCGTATGTTTAGTGAACGAGATGTGCAATAGTACAGACTACTAGAGCAACGATACAGCCGAGGTGAAGGGAAGACGATGACAAAAACTTGACGAACAAAAAAAGAAAAGGGAGGCAAATCAGAGAAAACCTGTTTTGGCTGTTGTGCATGGTTGTGCAGCAGAGATAATTCTCAAAGCAAGGAGGCCACCTCGGGTGGAGTTTAACTCAGAGTCAACAATAGAAGGTGTGGATGAGATCTGACTGGACCAAAAGTTTCACAATTTTTGACTCTAACTAGTGCACGTGGAGACCAACACAATTGGGAAGATTCAAGTCGAGACACACCTTGGTCGCTGGAGATGGGGTTGAGATCCGATGCGAGGGGGGGAGATGATGATGACTTGCAGATAAATAGGTGATTCCTGCAAGAACCGACTATTGAAATGGTGTCTCCTTGCAGATCCTACTGATGATATGAGTTTGTGTGAGCATTATATACATCATTGAAAATCAAATGACCTGGCAGAGACGACAAGGCTGGCTGGTGATGGAGACGCGACCCAGCAACGTGGTGTTGATGCAAGGTATGGAGACGTGTAGCGACAACCACTGGTCTTCGCGGCCCGTAGAGAATCAGAGACGTTGTCTAAGTGGTTGACGCCTATCACCTTAGTCTATATTAACGCTGGAAGCTAACGACTTTGGATTGGACCCCGACCAGCACCCGCTTGGTCCCTGTTCCCCAAGATTAAAGATGCCCAGGACCAGCTGAGTAAGGTAAGCAAAAGTACCAGTGGCACATAATTTGGGCTATAAGGGTACTTTCAGATCGAGAACCGTCGTCGCCAGCTCGCCCTGGACTATCCCCCTTTAGGACTAAAGCAGGACCGGCCCACCCTGGTCATCGCCATTTCCCTCCAGTAATTGTTTGGGCAAGCGCATGGGATGGGGTCCCAAACACCAAACGCCGGTACCACTTTTGCCCACTTTGACCATCCTCAGGTCCTTCACCTTTTCCTCATCCCTGACTCTTTCTCCCCTTCTCTTCTCTTTTCTTTTCGCTGTGCATCCGCGGAATCCTCTTCTCTTACGGCCCCTAGGCGGTTCTCACTGCCCTAACAACCCCCCTAATATCCCAGCCGGGCTTCTCTCTCACCACCATCCAGCGCGTCCGCTGCCCTGACTCTGTTTTGAACCTGACTCGGTTGAGTTCCTCCTCATCCGTATCGAGTTTCTTCTCTCCTTCTCTCCTTCCCCCCATCCGTGCCCAGCCAACCAGCCTGCGTCTTGTCGCCTGGTTCGTCTTCAATTACACGCACGCTCAACTTACTCAACCCCAGAGCGACAATTAATCGAAAGGAACGAGCTGCCAGGTTTATCCTTTTCAGACGGGGTCGAATCTCGAGGACCGCCTTCACTTTCACCTTCCTTACTTCCCTCACGACGTTCGCTCTTTCGCCGTGAAAAATAATTGTAATTTAATCTTCACCAACTGCAACCCATCGTTTTACTCATCATCACGGACTCGATTGTGCGCGATATTTCGATCTCTCATCTTAAACTAATCAATCATTCACTTGTTTGCTCAGGCGAGCAGTTTTTGGTTACGATTGTTAACCGCCCAACATCTCTCCACCGACAACTGCATTCACCACCCGAGGCTAACTTTGACCTGACTCTGTAACGACCACCGAGGCATTCATCTCAATCTTTTGTCCCAACTACCATGTCCTAGGCGCAACTGAAGCTCAACACCACCGATTTCTGGATCAGCTTGCCGAACCCCCGGACCACCATTTCAACTTTCCAGATGGATGCGCTCAACCAACCCAATGGTCCCACGCGGGCTCGACAGTTTGCGCGCAAACACGTTGCTTCGAGGGCTGTTGTCCTTGCCTTACTCTCTACTTCTCCAATGCCGGTGTCGGCTCAGGACTCGCCGAATTGTATTTCTTTACGGGACTCGACGGTTTGCCCAGCATTTACGTCTGCGTCCATCTCTACCGATGCTGCCTTGCTTGAGATCTTGTGAGTTGTTCAGTCTTCAATCGCTACGCTTACTGACATATCCAACAGCCCGTTCATGCAATTTGTTTCTGACAGAGCATCCTTTGACAACCAGCTTTCCAGCTATGTCGAGACAGGCTATGTGCAGGGGAAGTAGGTTCACCTATGAATTGTGCCCTATCTTATGGAAGACAATGACTTATGACTCCTAGATATCAATCTTTATTTGGCTGCAGTGGCCTCGACTTGAGTAATTCTAGCGATTTGTATGCCCGCTTCACGACAACCGTGCTATGCAATGCTATCGTTCAGAACTCGATTGAGCCTTGCAGTCTTTCCGAAGACCAGTCACGACCCCTTTGTGCCGATGATTGCGCCCAATTTGCGCAAAGCGAAGTCTACCTTACATCAGACGACGACCTTTGTTCCAACCCTTCGGCTAACCTGCTCCAGCTGATTAGAGCAGACTTCACCAACTGTGCACTTCCTGGAGGCTCTCTTGATAGCTCGACTTGCATATCGGCCATCGACAATGAATCAGAAAACTGCGGCTATGGCAACAGCACCATTGGACTCTGTTCTTATTGCGGCTCTGGGGGGCTTAATTCGACCGACACCTGCTGCTACAACTCCAATGCTGAAGAGCGCTGCCAAGACGTGACGCTACCAACGCTTGCTGCCACCATGACCTTCACTCGGGCACCACCATCAGCTACTTCGACCGAATCGAGTGCCGCGAATGACGAAAATGAGGACGAGGACGAGAACGAGGATCAAGGTGGCGGCAGTGGTGGCTTAAGCGGTGGATCAATTGCAGGAATTGTCATTGGAGTCCTCGCGGGTCTCGGCTTGCTCGCACTGGCTCTTCTTTTGTGCCTCAGGAAGAGACGAAGGCCGAGCAGTCCTAAAGGCAGCATTTTCAACCAGCCCTCGCCCGCCAGGCGGGGCGCAACCATGGCGCAAACAGCAACACCTGCTGCTGCCGCTCCTCAGGGCTACGAAGTACTTCCAGGTGGTCGTATAGCACGTATGTCTGCTCTGGAAGGCCACTCTGGTGATTCTCCGTCACACCATCGCGACATCTCATCAACTACAGCAGGAACTGGTGCGGCAGCGGGATACCAGCGTCGAGGCGCCGAGAACTCTTCTTCGTCTGAATTCGGATCAAGTCCACCTTCATCGGAACCTCGAGCTGGAATACTTCGACCACCGCCTACTAAGCCTAGACGACATGGCTCCTTGTCAAGTGGCTCAGCCCTTGGTAGCTCTGTACCACAATCCCCATCTAGCGCCGGAGGATTTTCATCACCACAGGGCGTGGCTAGCCAGCAGTCAGAACAGTTACCCTTTTTCAAGGACTACTACTCCCAAGATGACATCCATCCTGGCGATCGGGTTGCTGTCCTCTGGGCGTATCAGCCCCGCGCGACAGACGAATTTTCGTTGGAACGTGGCGACATGCTCAAGATTGTGGGCATATGGGACGATGGGTGGGCGACAGGTGTGATGCTCACAGAGCGGGCAGAGGAATGGGAGGCTCGACGACAAGCTCAGCGCGATAGTGGCGTCTCGAACGCGTCGGGTCGCCGTGACAGCTCACCAGCAGCAGAAGGCGAGATCAAGGCATTCCCTTTGGTTTGTGTCTGTCTACCCGAGCACTGGAGGAAGACAATTGAGGGTGATGGGTCCACAGAATCTGGTTCGAATGGCTTCAATAATCACCCGTCATTTTCATGAATAATAGAGTCACGACGTCTATACCCTTCACTACGGCCCCGACCCTAGGAGGCACTTGTTATTGTTGCATTGGTTACGGCGTTTTGGTTCTCTGGCGTATACTGTTGGCATCAAATCCATAACAATCTTCATCGGATATCTTCACACACTTGCAATATCGAATATTGTTCACCACGCCCTGCCGACGGCAAGATGCTTGTCTCGACCCCCAATCAACTCACTTGCTGTATATACTACGCCGTTACTCATCCTTGCAACATTCGAACCATGACGACCTTTGGACTTTAGTCTATGTTTTCAATTCTAGCGCCAACTTTTATACCCGGTGTGAACCACCCAGGATTTACCGCTTTACAAGACCGTGGATGGCAGTGGGCCGAATAATAGTGCAGCTGGGCGAACGGCTTCTGTGCTGCTCAAACAAGGCATGGCGGTCTAGGAGATGACGATTAAAGTAGATCAAACAAGACATGATTTAACCGAAGCACTACATTCTTTACGCTTTCAAGGCTTCTGACGACAATGTTAAATAAACCACTCATTCCCAATGGATGGATAGAGTCCTTTCACTTCAGGCGAGCCTAACGCCTCACGATCCAACTTAGCGATACTGTAATACAAGCTTTCTACTGTTAATGATGAAATTGAAGCTCGAACTGAGAATGAATCCTAGTAGTGATGTTGAAAAGTTGAATTCCAGTCGGGAGTGCCGTCGGCCCCGTTGTCTAAGGTTGTTTTAGATGGATCTACTTGCCGCTGTGGAGTTGCATCAGAGACAAGAGCCCCACTGCGGGGTGCTCTATCAGCTCTCCATTCGAGGGGCAACAGATTGTGTGCTCCGTACCTAACTTCATCTTTGCTTGCGCTTCCTTACTACTACACTCAGCTCCCCAACCAATAATGACCGACGTCAAAGCAAAGGCAGAGGCCCTGGTGCCCAAATTCAAGCTTGATCGTGTCCTCAACCAAGGTAAATCTCATACCATGGAACTCCCTTTGTCTGGGTTGCTGCTGATCTAGCACCTCCTATAGACCAAGCAGGCCGCCGCATCTCTCTCTACGGATCCATCGATGATAGTCCAGCTCTCTTGGTTCTCGAGCGTGCCTCCTTTCCTACCTCGCAGACCTACCTCGCCGACGTGCCCGCTCAGCTCGCGCGAGTACAGAACCTGGGCGCCAACGACATTTACCACTGGTACATGGGCCGTAGCGGCGCTGAGACGGGTAAACCTGACGATGCCGACTTCTTTGCCGACCTCAAGATCAACCTCATCTACCCATGCACTGAGACACATGTCAAAAAGTACAGCAAGCAAGGCGTGCGCTTCGTGACGGAGACGCCCGAGATTTACAGAGACCACATACGGCCGTACATGCTCAGCAAGCGGGAACAAGGACGACTCAATTGGGTATTCAACATTATCGAGGGGCGCAAGGAGGTGGAAGATGTTATCTACAGGACAAAGCTGGGTGAGGCCGGCGACGAGGGCTTCCTCATGCTGCCAGACCTCAACTGGGACCGCAAGACGCTCGACGCGCTGCATCTCCTAGCGCTGGTCGAGCGCACGGATATCTGGTCGCTGCGAGACCTCCGCAAGAAACACATTCCCTGGCTGCAGCACATGAAAGCCCGGCTCATTGACGCCACCATCAAGACGTACCCTTCCATTGAGCCGGACCAGCTTAAACTATACGTGCACTACCAGCCAACCTACTACCACTTCCATATCCACGTCGTTCATGTTCAGCTCGAGGCGGGGGCAACGCAGGCAACGGGTAAGGCGGTCGGGCTGGAGAGTATCATGGAAACGCTAGGCGCCATGGCGGGAGATGACGAGGCGGGCATGGACGGGGTCGCTATGAGCTATACACTAGGAGAGGCGAGTGAGTTGTGGACCGAGATCTTTGAGCCGCTCAAGACTGGCGATGCAGCTTCTCGACCGCAATAACGAGATCGTTAACGTCGGAACCGTGGGGGCAGTCGGTCCACTCGCCGCCATCGCGGATGCAGTAGATTTCATTGTCGAGACGAATGGTGGCGCTCTTTGTCACGCCGGCCTGGTGGTCATAGAATTAGCATGCGTGCGTTTTAACCTGGGTTTGTTCATGTTTAACATACGTCTTTCGTCCTCTTAATGCTGTTACGCAGCAGGCTCAAGCCGTAGGCGCCATCTTCTTTGACAGCGCAGTCATTTAGTTGTTGAAAATCGATGGCGTACTCGAGGGCACAGTCTTCGACGAGGGTTCGTTCAGGAATTTCTTCATAATCTCGACTTAAGCACATGATGAAGCCGAGGTTGATCTTGGGATCGGGGTAAAGCTCGCGAGCGCAGAGTTCAATGATGTTGCCCATGCATTCGGAAGGGCCGTGCATGCAGTCGACGCCGTCGTTGGCAGTCGGCCTAGAGGATTAGCTGGGTTGGCAACGGTGTGGGATAAAGGTGTAGGGGTTGCATACCGGCCAATATAAGATAGAGTAAAGTTGACCTTGTCATGGACGCGCTGCATGACAGGCAGTACCAACAGCTCGAGACCGTCCTGGAGATGATGAGCATTTGTTCACGATAGTATATCAAACAATCGAGGCGTCGTACTTTAGCATCAGGGCATTTACTCATGATGTGTGCCTCCAGAGGCACATGTCTATTTGTGATTTGCGGGTCATTGTTTGTAATATCGACCACAGGTTCGGTAACGACGGGATTGAAAGGCTGCCATATCCAAAAGGTATATATGGCTGCTATAACGAAGGCTATGGTGATGGTTGGACGACTGCGGCGCAGGGAACGAGTTGGCGACATGACTCGTGAAAGCTGTCGTTTCTCATCCATGGTAAATCTGGTTTGTTGATGATTGATAATAGTTACGACTCCCTTTTCTAGGTATGTAGGTTATTTGGTGGAGAGACAGGGGCGCGATGATGGGCGAGGTGGATGAGATCACATCACATGCAGTAAGATTGTTTATCCGGGATAGGGATAGATCATAGATAGGCCGTTTTAGGACGGTTGATGAGCGTTGGCTGGCTAGTTACTATACCTACTGCAACGTTGCGTCAGTGTAGATAGATCAAGGACTTTTGTCTACATTCATACTCCTTGATAAACTAATGCACTGTTATTATCATGACTTGTCAAGTCCTACCTGGTGTATTCAATACCTACCTAGGTACCTAAGTACTTAACTGATAAACTTGATGGTCATGATTGAAGTGGGCACATTCTAGCCTACCTTCCTTTAGGTAGAGCAAATGCCCGCTGTACTGACCCGGAATCAGCCCTGGCAACAAGTGTAGGCAACTACGTTTCAGGGGGCTGGTGTTGTGTACAGCGGGGCTTGCAACTGGACGTTAGTTCGAGGCTGACCCCGCATGGAAGTGAATGGCGTGTTAGATTTATTGCTACAATTTCTTGATTGATGGATGGGGTGTGTGTGTGATGTGATGACATGGATCTTGTTTTTATAGGTAAGAGAAAAGTGACCACCAAAGATCAGAAGATACCTACCTGTTCTTCCTTTATATCAGAGCTGAAGAGGTTTTACTCGGTGGTGCAGCTTCTGAACGCTACCTGAGGTACCTACAGTGGTTCACGACAATTAGTGCCTTCCCTGAGATGAATTGCTTCTCATTTGTGATTCGCACCTACTTTCTCAACCTCGGATTTAATTATTAGCAACTCAGCTTCTACAAGTTGCATACGATTTCTACCTATAACAGAACCCTTCAGTATATTTGCCTCATACCCGATAAATTCCTTCGACTTTCGACTACCATTTCCCTGACACGATCTCTCAAAACGAGCCTCCGCTGCCATCGTAACTATGCCCTAGAATTGGGACTGGGGCCACCAACTTCACTTCGTTCTAAGCCAGATTCAATCTCGAAACCCCTCACCATCATGGCCTCTTCTTTATCAGTCGAAGAGTTCCTGGAACCCTTCTCTGTCGACATTGGCAAGATTGATCTACTATCTCTGCACTTTCTCAAGGCATTCGAGAAGCTTGCTGCCGACTCTGAAAATCAGTTCCTACCCACACCCATATCCGAAGCAATCCTACGACCAGATGCGAAGAGGAGCCCAGGATGGTGAGTTGTATTGCTTTGTCTCATCTGCATGGAAACAAACAATGGGACTTAGGACTAATATGAACTCTTAGCCACCTAGCCATAGATATGTCAGTCATGAAATGATCGAGCCTCAAACCTTCCCTTTTATAGCTAACATGTCAGCAGAGGAGGCACCAACTTGAGAGTGGGCTTTGTTAAACTCGAGAACGAAGCCGCGTCATCTACTACATCTGACCAAGCCAGCGGCCATACTGTTAATGGAACCGATGAGAGCTCATCGCCGAGGCGTATGCAGCGGCTCTTGGAGAAATCTTGGCCCATCGATGAGCACCTGAAGAACGAAAACCCCGAGAGTCTTTTCCTCTGGATTGGGAAATGTATCGCTGAGGTCGTCCAGAATGGATGTGAGACGCTGCATCTACAAGTTAACCAAGCAATGCCGCTCGGCGTAACGTTTAGCTTTCCCATGATACAGCACTCACTTTCGGAGGCCACACTCATGTCCATGGGCAAAGGCTTTGCCATCTCTTCCGACCTGGACCTAGGTGACCACCTCACCGATGGCTACAACCGTGCAAAGTCACCCGAGCTGCCACCTATTCGAGTCAAGGCCATCGCCAACGACTCTGTGTCAACTCTGGTCTCCTTCATCTTCAACTTTGACGAAGCCTCGAACCGACGCGCTGCTATGGGCCTTATTCTCGGAACAGGCTGCAATGCCACGATTCCCTTGAAATTGAGCCAATTGCACCCATCTAAGCGCCCTCAAAGCGTTGTTGCTCGGCCAGAAGAACATGGAGAGGATGTCAAGATTGCAATCAACACAGAATGGAGCATCAACGGAACCGCGCCTCCCTTACACGAGGTTGGAATGGTGAGCCAATGGGACAAGGTGCTGGATTCTCAGAACGAGTTGCCCGGCTTCCAGCCATTGGAATACATGACAGCGGGAAGGTACTTGGGCGAGCTCGGCCGCATCATGCTGGTCGACTACATGACGAAACACTTGGGTATTGCTGCAGAAACGTTTCCGAGAAAGCTGTTGCAACGGGATGGCCTCACAACAACATTTTTGAGTAACTTCAAACCCCTCCGACCATCGGTCCTCTTAGCCAGTCTTCAAAAAGAGTTCCCTGAGTCATCAGGGTCATCATCATTTGCTTGGACGGAAGATCTCGCTACTTCGGTGTATCGAATTGCTAAAGCTATCGAGGTTCGAGCAGCTGGCATTGTGGCAGCGGCAACAGTGGCCTTGTTAACACTTGCTGGTGAAATTCCAACAGAAGGATCAGCCGTTTTAGATCGTGACTACGAACTCGGTGTAGGTTATACGGGTGGATGCATTGTTCACTTTCAAGACTACCTGCAGGACTGCCAGGACTTTCTCGACCAGTTGGTGCGCAAACAGTTTGGTGATGAGAGCCCGTTGCGAGTAGTACTAAGCCCGTGTCACGATGGCGGTGTTACAGGAGCAGGCATTCTCGTAGCTGCAGCATCACAGAGCAAGACGATAGAGAAGTAGAGCGAACTGCATGTGCATATACTGACTGCGGGGGGTGTTATGTACTCTAGATTTGAGGCGGCTGGACCGCTTCAGTAATTGATCAGCGCACATGGACAAGGTTATGAGCGGGGATAGGAGGGAGATAAGCATCATGGCTATTTATTGACTGAGTTTATAGAAGTAAGACGGATCTTTGCGAGAAAGTTTATTTGTATGTCATTCCTGCGTTAACTAGAATTGATCAACTACTAACAACTCTTAGGATCATATACAAAGTTTTCAAAGCAATCCATCGCAGTCACCGGCTTGGAGCAATCATGTTGCTGATATTACTGTATCTTACCCCTCCAGTTCATCCCCCGTTCTGCGTCGTGTTGTGTTGAGTCGAGTCGCGTGCACAGTTGACTCTTGCATCTACATGGGCTTGTACTGGTTTGAGTCACCGGTCACCGGTCGAAGAGACAAACTGATATGTGACTGGCTGCGCAATAACTCCCAACGTCTCTTATAGGTAGTTAGAGTCGGCAGGGCCCCGAATCCATCGTGGATCTCTTTGTGGGGCAGACAGACCAGACCTCGATTATATCCGCGCGCTGCAAAGGCCCCGAAAGGTAAAAAGTCTGCCATCACAACAATCACCAGAAAACTCCACTTCTAGCATCCTCTTCCCCTACTTCTTCCCCTGAACCTAGGTTTTTTTTTAAACCTCTTCTTAAATCTATCTTGTCTTACTTTTTCTCTTCTTTTTCCCTCTTGTGTTTTTTTTCAAGAATTTACTCATGAGTCCGTCTAAAAACAACCCTCCGGTCTCGGATACGGCCACTCCCGCTCCGGTCCCCGTCCCGGTACGGAGCAATTCTCGGGGAGTCGGTGTTGGTGTTGGTACAGGTGACAGTGAGAGTGATGAAGATGTCGTTGATTCCACTGAATTCGAGGCTCTTTCTAGATCATTGACTACAGGTGCTCACTTTTTACAGCCAGAGTCTTTGGAGAGTGCTATGCTACGGCCTTCGTCTTACAAGGCCAGCCATCGACTTCATCGTGGTCAAGATGACGAGGAGGAGCAGGGAGTTATTAGCGAAGACGAAGAAGATGAGGATCTAGATGATGGTGGTCCTCACGAAGAAAGTCCTCTTATTCAACGTCGACGTCTTTCGTCTACTGTTCGATCTACTGCTTCAACCGTCATTGATACTCCAACATCTTCTTCACCGTTCTTGAACAATACTTCAACTACACGCTTCTGGTTCATCTTCTCTCAAATTCTGGCCGCCTACTTCATCTCTTGTTTTGATGGAACAATCATGGCATCCTCGCATCCCGTCATCACATCCTACTTCAACGCCTCCAACTCAGCTTCATGGCTCTCAACCGCTTTTCTGCTCACATCATCTGCCTTCCAGCCGCTCCTAGGCCGTCTCTCTGATGCACTGGGCCGAAAACCGCTGTTCGTAGGCTGTATGGGTATCTTTGCCGTCGCAACGACATGGTGTGCTCTCGCGGGGAGTATCGAAAGCTTCATCCTAGCCAGAAGTCTATGCGGTATAGGAGCAGGCGGTGTAATGACCTTGGGAAGCATCATCGTGAGCGATCTAGTTCCCATTGAGAACCGCGGCGCTTATCAATCGTATATAAACATGAACTACGGCGTGGGTTCGTCCCTGGGAGCTGCTGCTGGCGGTGCAATGGCGGATTACCTGGGCTGGCGATGGGAATTTGGCGTCCAGGTGCCGCCGCTGGTTATTTGCATGGTTATTGCTTGGATTGCTATTCCTGATGATTTGGGCATTTTAGGAGAGAAAAAGGGCGTATTACAGGCTCTGAGGGAGTTTGATTTTCGAGGCTCATTGCTCTTGACCACGGCCATTACGTTTGTGATTCTGGGGTTGAATCTTGGAGGCAATGTCTTGCCCTGTAAGTCGGCCTTTCTGTCTACTCGACCGTTCTGATATTAACTACCATTTCACAGGGTCACATCCTTTTGTTATTGCGTCTCTCGTCATCTTCGCCGTGACGTTTCCCCTCTTCCTCTGGGTTGAGTCTTTCGTTGAGAATCCTATCATGCCTCTGCATCTGATCTATCGGGCTCCCAGAGCTAATCTCGTCTTTGCCAACGCCATTGCAGCTATGTTGGCAAACTCCATCTTGTTCAACATGTAAGATTCCCTGTGAAACTTTGCCCTTTATTCATTACTGATATACCTGTACAGTCCTCTCTACTTCCAGGCCGTTCTTCTCACCTCGGCTACATCTTCCGGTCTTCGTCTCATCATCCCCACTATCGCCGCCTCCTCAACTGGCACTCTTGTGGGCTTCGCCGTGACCTGGACTGGCCGGCTCAAGTGGCCTGTCCAGAGCGGCACCATCTGCATCCTCCTCGGTACCCTCGGCCTCGCCGCCCTCCAACGAAACCTCCCGTCGTGGGTCTACCTCTTCATCCTGCTCCCCTCGTCTATCGGTCAGGGCTTCCAGTTCCCTGGAACCTTCATGGCGATCCTTGCCGCATCCAAACAGCAAGAGCAGGCTGTCGTTACAAGCACGCTCATGCTCTGGCGCAGCCTTGGTCAGGTCCTCGGTGTCGCGAGCAGCAGCCTCGTCGTGCAGAATGCTCTGCTGCACTACCTAAACCAGTTTGTTACAGGAGATGGGCGTGATGAGATTATCCGTCGTGTGAGAGAATCGGTAGAGGAGGTTGGCAAGCTTGAGCCCAAGTATCGCGAGCAGGTTATTCTGAGTTATGAAGCTGCACTGCGACTCACTTTCATCTGCTGCATCGTGTTGGCGTTTGCCTCTGTCGTTATTATCCTGCCCATCAAGTTGCCCCGTCTTGGAGTGAGAAAGCATAAATAAGCACCACCCACACAATGATCAAGTAAAAGAAGTGAAAAAAAGGAGGAATGAAGGAATAAAGCATACAGCAGAATGATACCATTTCGGTAATGGCGGCCCCAGATTGTTAGATTAGACCCCAAAGCATGCCAGCCTTGATTGAGCCCCTATTTATACAACATAAAAACATTACATCAGTTTAATGAACCCCATTGACTCCATTTGCCATAAGCGCGTCCAGCTCTTCCTTGGCCTTTCTGTAATCCTCCTGCGCTTCTCTCTCACGCTTGTTAACAAATCCTACTTCCTCGCGTAGAGCGCTCAGTCGTCGTTCTACTGCCACGTCCTCTGAGATGGCCAGCGTCTTGAAGCCAGCGAGTGCGACACGTGCCTTTTCTAGAGCCTCGGATGCATCGCCCATCTTGTCGCGCAGCATCTTTTGTCGCTTCTGGTAACCGCCGAGATGAAGCGATAGCTTCTTTTCTAGCTTAGCGCCTGCCTCGGCAGAGGCCATGATGGAATCTTGAACAGCCTAGAAGAACAGTCAGGATGATGCTTCAATGTGTGAAGCCTAGTAAATAAAACTTACGTCGAATGCTTTCTTCATGGCTGCCCCTTGCTCTTCCTCGTCATCGTCATTATAGCAGCCCAAGCCTAGGAGCAGCGAGTTGCTCGCACGAGCTTCAAAGGCGGTCTGGATATCTTCAAGCTTGGGAATAGGCTTCGTTTCCGACATGATAAGCAGGCGAGCCTCAGCGAGGGCGTCGTCATCGATTTGCTGTAACGGTCGAGGCGCGCCACTGACCTGACCGCCTGGGACAGGGTACTTCATCGCATCAATGGCCATAAGGTTTGCTGACTCTTTAGCAATAAGAGACTCGGCAAAATCGGTGATGCTGCTAGCCTTCTTCAATAGACTAGGCAGATCAACATGGACTGGCCTAGGGAGGTTCTTCTGCATGACTTGAGTGCGTCTTCGGAACTCGAGAGCCTCTTCTGCTTCTCGTTTTTCACGCTCTCGACGATCACGCTCTGCGGCATCTTCCTCGGTCATCTCATTAACCTGCATAAGTTCCTTCTCTTCATCAGGGATATCAAACTCCCACTCCGTATCTTTTGGCTTAGGAAGCGACGAAAGACCTGATTTCAGCTGGTTGCGCAAAGCCAAACCTCTCATTCTGATGTCCTTGGGAGTGGCAGAAACCATCGACATGCCATCATCTTGATTCAAAGACAGAGTGTCTCGAGGTGTCCGCATAGGCGTTTGTCCAGGTCGACCAGGTGTGACGCCAACACCATCCTGTGCCCTCAACGGGGTAGCCATTGGGTTGGGCGTAGAAATAGTCTGTTTTCGAGGGGTGATACCATCAAAGCCAGTCGAGGATGCACCTTCATGAAGAGGTGTGTTCTCGCCACCAAGAAGAGCCGACTTGGTGTCGTTGAGTGCTCGAATATTTCGGATCTCGTTGGCGATATGATCTTCTTGCTCGGGTGCTTTTGGAGTTCGAATAGGTGCGTTCGAGTTGAGGGTAGAGTATGTGTTGACTAGTCCCCTTGTGGCGTCGTTTTCGCTCTCTCTCGCCCTCAGATTGGCAGCCTCGCCCATTCTGCCCATTTTGACAATATCCTCCAACTCGCCCTCGCTAACCTGGGGAGATGGTAAGACAAGCGAACGGCGCTTGCTGCTCTGTTCAGCTTCTCGGATCTTCTGTAGTTGGCCGGCCTTGAGAGCGGCCTTGTATGATTCTGACGCCCCGTCCTTGTCGGTCTTCTTTCGCTTTCGATCGTTATCGTCCTCGCCCTCACCCTTGCGCTTATTGGCCAGCTGTTGCTTTCGGGGGTCGAAGGCTGCACGTTGGGCCTCATTCTGCGCCATCTCCTCTGATGTGTCGTAGAAACCAGTTAAAGCCTTTCGCTCGAAGGGAATATCGGCGTTGTAATCCATCTCGCCCTTCTTCCTGGTTGCGACCTTGATGTTGATACCGGCTGTCTTGAGCTCTCGCCTCTTTTGCAAAGTAGCAAGACGGCGTGACTCTTCCTGTTGGCGCTCCCGAGCCTTTCTCTTGGCTTTTTTGCCTTGTGTGTTGGCCAAACGGGCACGAGCCTCACTCAACATCTCCTTTTCATCCTCGTCGAGATCGATAGTATCGGGTCGCGCAGGCTTCGTCTCAGGATCGGGATCGAGCTCGCCAGGTCGTAGTTTTCTAACATCATCGGCGCTAGGTGCTTGTGTCTCGCCTCCTTCAGGGCCCATCAGCCCAAGGCTGGATGATTCTTTGGCTTCAGCTTCATCGAGGAGCTTCTGATATCGTTCAAGACATTGGTTTGCGGTTCGGCCGACAATGGGAGCAATCGTGCGCCACTGGGTGGGCATAATCTTGGCGAGATGTAGAAGCCTTTCATCTTCCTCCTTACTCCATTCGATCTTCTTGATGCTGGGGTCTAGCCATTCGTTCCATCTGGCCTTGCACTGCTTGGGCGTCTTGCGCGCAAGCAGCGACGAGACACGCGCCCATTGATTAAGACCATACTTGGAAACAGAGGCCTTGAGGATCTCATCCTCGATATTTGTCCACACGCCTCCTTTTACGACGGGCATCGTGACGGTCTTTGCTGGAGGCGCGTTATGTGAGGATGAATTGGATGCGATGCGATGGAGCCTGGGCCAAGCTGCGAAACACGCTTTCTTGGAAAATATCCAAGGTTGAACTTGGAGCGCGCATGAATTGCTGAGTCATGAATCGCGAGCTTGTGATTGGATCAAGCAGCAGCTCCTACAGTTCCACATTTCCGGGGCATTAGTAGTTAAGGCTCCAGGGCTCCTATTCCAAAGAGCTTCGAGAATAAGTCAAGTCGGTCATAAGAGGTAAATTGAAATTAGTGTAGAATAGACAAGAGTCATTATTCAAGGACTTGAGCGACTGTTTTTTGTTAGTTACAGTTATGTCATTGTCCTCATCTTCTTGGCAGCCTCTGGGCACCTACTAATGTTGGTTACTATGCTGTTTACTGCTTTAAACGATATGTCCGTTTTAAACTATCATGGTTGTATATATAGTTGAAAGGTATTTGATAATCGGATAGGTAGTTGAATGATTTTAGATTCGGGATAGCATTTCTAAAAGTTCTATTGAACTCACTTCTCTCGAATTTCCATAAACCGCAAGGATAGGCAAAAAAGGAGGCCGAGAGAAAGCTCAGTTTTCGACAACATTTAAAACATATGAAGTCATCAAAGTCAAAGAAGATTGCTACGTAGTATCCCTACATAGTATGTATGTTGATATTCAATCTATCTACCGCGCGCTTGCTATGAACTTGGGTTGCGGACTTTGCGGCCTCCGTGGAATGTAGTTAAGTCCGCTGCCACACTTGATATGGCCTGGCTAAGCCAACGATAGGCCACCAGCCACGCCAGCAGATCGTTAGTTTTATCAAATACGGAGCAATGCTGTCAGATCCCAGCTGCAGGAATGCGTCATTCATTTATTGATCTCGTCAACGGGGGAAAAGCTGCTAACTTGTGAATAATGGAGAATGAATGTTGTCGTGATGGTGCCAATAACGTCGCTAGCACAAGACGATCAAATATACGAATTGTACACAGCATAAGAAAAAGTTGCCCATCTAATTAAAATTAAAAAACTGCCGAAACACTGTTTATCAAACAGTTCACGATGTGTTGTCTGGCTTTAGATGTGGATTGGTAATTATGCGTTCTACTTGAACCTAGCAAAAGCGACTCCACCTCCACCACCATTACAGCCCTTGGACTCATCATGTATCCAAGATAGCTCATTATTAATCCATTCCTTTCTCTCTTCTCCTCGTCACACTTGTCTCATTACACTTGGAAGCGACACAACCTTCTCGCTTCTTTGAGACATGGATATCCAGATAATCCCGTTGTTATAGCCCTTAACTTTAACAAATCACCCCTTCCCTAGCTTCTGGCTGTTGTCCATTTATTAATTTCTCTTGGCCATGCCCCAGCGATAACATAGATCGATCACAGGCTCTATAGGACTATCATTTTGCTGCGCGCAGCTCTTCGTTGTCGAAGTCCGAACCGAATCCTACCAACGCATCCTAAACGCGCGCGTGCGTGCGACCAGAAATCATGACAAAGAACGACAGTATCCATGAGGATGAGACCGTGATCCCAGAAGAATCATCCCATCTGCTACCGAACGATCCCGAAACTCGAGATGAAGATAGCGAAACATCTAGTACTGGCGCATGGGATGGTGATAAGGACTTTGAAGGTTTGCCCTGGTGGCGTCGACCTTCTGTATGCTCCCGAACCGTTGCCCGATAACGTCTAGTTTTCCAGCTCTGACTTCTTTGATAGGTCTACTGGCTGCTCGGTCCTTATATCGTCTTCACACTCGCATTTGGAGGTGTAATAGTGCCGAAAATCAGCCTGTAAGCTTTCATCCTGATACTTTAGACGCGTGCCTGTGGCTTACCAGTTTTTTCAATTAGGATTCTTGATCTTGTTTGCAAGCAGTACTTTGCAGATCAGCACAGCCATAATCCAGACAAGGTCTTCACTCCTATCTTGCTTGGGACCGATAACCCCCAATGCAAGATCCCAGAGGTGCAAGCAAGTGTGTCGACCTTCATGCTGGGGATGAGCCTGATAACAGGTATTCTCAGTGCTATAGTCGCCCCCAAAATTGGTCACCTCTCCGACCGATATGGTCGAACACGACTAATGGCTCTCGCTTCTGTGGGCGGAGTCATGGCCGAGTTTATCACCATTCTCGCGGCTCGATTCCCTGATGTCGTCAACTATCGCTGGCTGCTTTTGGGCAGCGTCTTTGACGGTATGACAGGATCGTTTACCGCCGGAAGCATAATGAGCCAGTCTTACACAAGCGACTGTACCCCTCCCTCGAAACGCGCCGTGTCTATGGGCTATGTGCATGCCTGCTTATTCACCGGTCTTGCTGTTGGTCCTCTGCTGGCAGGCTACTTTGTCAAGTGGACAGGCAGTCTGCTGTCCATCTTCTACGTTGTCCTCGGATGTCACATCGCCTTTATGCTCTTTATCTGGCTTATCGTTCCGGAATCTCTGTCTGAAAGGAAACAGTTCATAGCTCGTGAAAAGTGGGAAAAGGAACAAGAGATGCGACACTCGCGTTCGGCAATGATTAGTACCATCCAAGCTGCGTTTGCGCCTCTCAAGATTCTTTACCCTACCGGCCCAGGAACCTCGCCTGCTCTTCGTCGCAATCTTATTGCTCTTGCTATTGGCGATACAATTATCCTGGGCGCAAGTATGTCAGCAGGGGCTGTCATCATTCTCTACAGTGGAGTTATGTATAATTGGGGCACTCTTGAAAGCTCCAAGTTTGTTTCTCTTTTATCCCTGGTTCGAGTGGTGGTTCTCATGGGCATATTTCCTATCATCAATTACTTTGGTCGAATCCGCCCTGCAGCTCGTCGTCGCCGCGAGTCGGGTATGGCTGCTGTAGAAAGGAACTCTGGAGCAGACAAGCTAGATATCTGGGTTCTCCGAGTTGCTCTGTTGTCGGATGTTATCGGCTCCATTGGATACATATTTGCCCGTTCATCCGCAGTCTTCGTGGCGTGCGGAATGGTCACAGCTCTGGGTGGACTTGGAAGTGCAACCAGTCAAGCCATGATTACCAAACATGTCCCTTCTGAGAGAGTAGGTCAGCTGCTGGGAGCAATCGGCATGTTACATGCGCTATCAAGAGTGTGTGGGCCGGTGTTGTTTAATGGACTATATGCCCTAACAACTGGGCGTTTTGACCAGGCCATTTTTGTTTTACTGGCAAGCGTCTTTGGGGCTGGTCTGGTGGTGAGTTTTGTCGTCCGACCTCATGGTAAGTCAAAGAACCTCTGCATCTCTTCCAAGATAGCCGACTGACAAGTTTATAGTTGTATGGGAGGACGGGCCAGAAGAGGAACGCGAGCGTCTTAACCCTACGCATGAGGCGTTTGCTGTGTCAAGTGAGCAGCTTCCTTTGGACGAAGAGGATCAAATGCGTTTTTAATATAAAAAAAATGGATACTAAGCTAGTACATATCATACATATATTTTCTGTTTAATTGTATCTTACAGCAACAGGTTCGTGGTTCACTGGTTGATCACGCTGGTACAACAGTTTCATGGTGCTACTTTATAGTATTGGAGTCATAGGAAATACACGAAACACCTCATGAATATATATCTGTCTTCTTACGCAACTTTATCTAACTCTATCGAGAGTCATCTTTTTCCTGGTCTTGACGAGTAAATGTATGCTTCATCAGCTCTCTGCAGTGTTAGACAATTGGTTCAAAAGATGTGGGTCCTTTCTTGAGCTCAAGGAAATCGCGATACCAAAAGCTTCGCCCATGACATCAGATCAGACTCTTCTTCAACTTGCTGTGATTCACAACAAAAAGCCTCATCGAACCCCGAATCATCATCTTTGTACCAGTCCCAATTTGGCAATTCCCATACATAAAAGGAAGACGAGGTCGGATTTGTAAAATACAAGCGCTCTTCTTTCAATTGGAGCATGCTTGCATCCAGAGCTTGGTCATCCGTAAAGAGTCGTCGTTCACTAAGAGGCGTCATGAGTGTGGCCGGAGCCGCCGGGCGAACAATCAAGTTTGGGCCCTTTGAGGTGACAAATCAGGTAAGAAGATTTCAGAGCTCACAATTTAATACTGCTCCATCCTACCTCAGTACTAACCATTCACTCAGGTCTTTCTCTCAACACCACACTCCTTCGCCTTAGTAAACCTTAAGCCTCTCATCCCAGGCCATATCTTGGTCTGCCCTCATACTCCGCACAGACGTCTCACGGACTTGACGCCAGTCGAGACAGCCGATCTCTTCACGACGGTACAGCTCACGCAGCGTCTCCTCGCACGCACCTACTTCCCCACCCCGGAACCCGAGGCTGGCAGCTTCTCCGTCGCCGTACAGGACGGCGCCGACGCAGGCCAGACGGTCCCTCACGTGCACGTGCACGTCGTGCCGCGGATGGCCGGAGACATGGGCAGCCCGGACGCAGTGTATGTCAAGATGGCCGGTGAGGAGGGCAACGTGGGCGGCGCGCTGTGGGATCGGGAGCTGGGTGCTAGGCCACAGCCAGGAGGTGGACTAAAGAGGGTGGATGATGAGGATCGAATGCCGAGGAGTAGGGAGGAGATGGTTAAGGAGGCGGAGCGGTACAAGGCGATTCTGAAGGAGATGGGCGTTGAGTGATGGTGGCGCGGAGAAGTTGTGTCAGTAGTGTAATGGTTATAGGGGCCGAAGAAGAGCGGCGATAGAAGGGTAAGAGTATGAACTCAGACTTCGTTAGACATTGTTAAAGTATATGATGGTACCATGTGTCATCTTGTCTTACTAGTTGTAACTATAGGGGTGTGGCTATTGACGTAAAGAACTTGTGAATCAATTGCTGTGTACCAAGGTTGTGTCAATTCTATAAGTAGCTTGAAGACGCTGAGTTCGAGCGGGATCTGAAAAGGGTAGCACGACGGATGCCCAACGGTTCTACAGGAAACACTTGAAGCTTCCAACAAGACGACAAGACGGAAAGCAAGGAGAAGTTGGCGGCCTGGGTCACGCAATGGAAATTCTATACTCGTATGTATGCCTGCATCGTTTCATTACTCTAGTATGACAGTTAATAACCTCGATATACGCAACGTCACAAACTATCGTTGTACGAATAAATAGCTTATCACAAGACCCTTCACCACCGTTGACAATCGCGATTAGAATGTTGATTACTACTTCCAGACCGACAGTGATAAACTTCACACCCACCCTATAGCGCCCCTCGCATTAGCACGATTTGTGGCGAACATTTTTGTCTTGGCCATAGAATCCATGGCCTGATTCCATCTACCTGGCTGGTGGTTAACGTTCGCTGCAGTTCAAGGTCGATTTCAGCATGTAATTGGAAAGTCGTGAATGCATCATTGAAGGCTTGATCGATAAAGGGGTAGATATTGTACGGCTGAAATAATGTACGACATGGTAATGAATGCACTTAAGTAGGAGTATGCGAGCATCTAGATGAGTGAGAACAAAAGATGGAAAACTGCCAAGTGGGGTAAAACAGAAGATTAGTAGTTTATAACATGATGTTCTCAAAGCTAGGTCCTTATCCTAGAAGAATGTTATTCTAAACATCCTAACCTATATCTTAAAGGTTAACTTCAAATATAAACAAAAGTAGGAAAAATAAAGAAAATTTTTATTAAGCGTGATATAACTAGTAAGCTCGTAGCTCGGCCCCCATTTTCTGCCCCCAACTGGTGGGTATTAAGAAAACGAGGCTTTTGGGGATAGTGTCCATAGTGGTATCCAGTCCGAACCACACGCTCGCCTGTTGTTTTGCGTTCACTCTCATGGGGGAAAACAACACACTAGGGTCAACCCCACGTATAACAACATGAGCCAGTTTCGCATTGCGGGGACTGCTAACATGTTCAATCCATGGGAGGAGAGACGAGAGGGTCCTGGTCATATGTATGCCTGAAATAACCTTTAATCTGGCCTGATCTGGCAAGTGAGAGCTATCGGGATGATTTAAGAAGGAAATTGTCAAGTCCTAGTCACTTTCGGAGAGAAAATGCAGGCTGAGAACACGAGTCACGTTTGGGGTCGGTGAGCTAACCGATGGTCCGATGGATCAAATGCAAGGTGATATACGACACAAACCTGCCAAACATCAGTTTATGATATGATTTGAAGCGAGCGACATCTTGAGGGTAACTGTAACTCTGGCCTCAATCAACCTTTATACTTTGACCACATGTCTTTGGCAAAGATCAGCCTGAAAGCTGGGCCAATTTCCCTTCGATTCAGATGCTGCCGCTCTCGCAGCCGTGTTGATGGTGTGTCGTTGAAATATCCCACAAGTGACTGGTGGAGACCAACAAAGGATAAGACGGGAACTAGCGCAGGCAGTTTTTAGCGGCTTCGTTAGTTGCATACGCTAAGATGTGGTGGATAATGACTGCAGGAGGGGCCCTGTCAGTTCCAGGCGCTTCCAATGCGTCGCGCAACGACACCAAGCGGATTCTTTGCAAGGGCACGAGGCCAGGTTGAAAGAGGCGATAGACCATGCGATCCAATGCATTCACCCCCCGCATCCAAAAGTCTAAGGTAGGTTAAATCTTTTGGTCGCCGGAATCTCCCTTTATTCTCCGGCAATCTAACTTATCCGTCATAGCCTCGGATCTTGAGACTTAAGGTAAGGTAGGCAGAGGGAGGTAGGATTGGCAAAAGGCGGTGGACGAGCGGGCGTTATCGCTGTTGTCGTATTGAATTCTTGGTTGCCTGCGACCCAGCTGGGTCTGGTTGCGCACACTACCAGGCTTTGAGCTAGAGAGCCCTAGAGCTGGTGACTCGGCACGGAGCACTATCGGCGTTTGACCAGTAATTAATTACCTGGCCTTACCTTGACGATCCATGGAAATTGCATGGAACCATGATTGCAGCATGAATGCAAGTCAACAGCAACTGGTGGGTCGCACAACTCAAGACCAATCATCGTGATGTTGGCTACGAGATAAGGAATAGGTTGAAACCATCCAATTCATTTCTTGGGCGAGGAAAAGACCTCTGTGGATCAATCAATCATCAATTTTGTGTTTGAGAAAGAATACAACGGACCGATGCTGCGAAATCAATTCAATGACATTCAATTGAGGGTCAGATGGACAATTGCGATTACGATATATGCCTGACCAAGACTTGGTAAACAGCGTGTGTGTGTGATATTGATGGATATGGATGGAGGGGACGGGAAGAGAGGATGATGGAGGGAGGCGTGTCAGTCATTGCGCCCACCGAGGTTCCGATGAGCCTGAGCTTGTTGATGGAAAAAGACGGGAACGACCTGGATGGTTGCAAGCGAAGCGACAGGCATAAACCCAACCCCACCATCCAAGATGAAGAGAAGCCAAGCTCCCGTTTGAGTGAGACATCAACACCAAACCAAAGCTGCAAAGGTCGCCTTTCCATATTGACTTCAACATGCATCGCGTCTAATCTCTCTGCTTTAGCGTTCAGGACCCCTTATCTACCTACTCACTACTGTATATGCATCTGGTTCTCGGGGACACGCGTGGTTCCATCTTTGAGGTTGTTCTATGTTGACTGTTGGTAGCGCCACCCCCTCTTGTGTGAGTATCAATTGATCTGGCTGAGTTATGTTGCTTTCTCTCTTCTTTCTTGATAATCTGAAACTTGATATGCCACTGACGTTGTTGAGCCGCATTTATTTTGAATAGGCTGTGGATGTTGACTTGATTCCCCGCCAGTAGCGTAGCTGGACTCCCATGGTAATGCACAGGGTTACCATGGTCACCCGCAGGGGCCATCATACTGGCCGTTGTATTGGGGTCGGCATGGAACCATCTAGATTACCGGGGTCAGTTCATGGCATCCGCTGTTGAAGGCCAGGAACGCGAAGGGAAAGATGGAGGGGATCATGAACTGGGTACGGCGTGCTGCAGTGATGAGAACGCGCGGCAAGCTGCACCAAGAGGCAACGCCGGCGCTCAAGATCCAGCAGCATGCATGACCTGTTGAAAAGAAGGCCATGGATGGATGGGAAATGAGTCGTGCAGTAAGCAGCGCAGTGCAGCGCATCACAGCGCATCACATCGCATATTAGTGTTGATGTTACAAAACGAATGATAAAACAACAGCCCTGGTTGATTGATCCATCCATCCCCGGTCATCGGCTCCGATGATAAAGACTTGGCTGGAGAAGTGCACGACAGCCCCAGGAGTGAGAATTTTCAAAAATCCAAGGTGGCGGGCCATCAATGAAGGGGTTGTGACCAATCATTACATACGGTCAACCTTGGATATCGGATAGAATCATAAGCTAGAAGCTCTGGCCCACCGGCAATCGACATGCATTAGCTGCTGCGCACAAGCCAACTCACTGAGTGGAAGCTGACACGGACCATTATCGGTCAAGCCGTCCTATCAGAATACTCATTTCCGCTAGCTGGATGCAAAATCCAGGACGGTGTAGTTGACTAGGACAAGCTCCTGAGGGTAAAGCGACAGGGAGACGAGCAGATGAACAGTGAGAAACGAGCAACGAGCAACGAGCAACGACCCAATTCAACGATGGCTCCATCCATTCCTTGTGCCCATGTGACCACTTGCCGATAGCCCGATCATCGTGCTGCGATGCTCCGAGAAAACGAGCAGGACGAGAGCAGTCTCGTCTGTATCACGAGATACGCTGGATCTGCAGTGATGGTGGTACGACAACATCATCAATTCTTTTCTTATCTAGACGTGTCTCGGATCAGCACGCGAATGCAGAGGCTATACGTGATGGGTAGGTAAACCAGACCTAAAAAGAGGGGGAGGGAGGGAGATAAGGGCTGTGGATGGAAAACACGAGAAATAACGTTATTAACAGTAATTCAGAGTTTCATTCTTTCCCTTCATTCCCGGAAATGAACAAAAAGAGTGAATGAGCGAATGAATGACACAGCAAAAAGGGTCTTGGACAGAGACAAAGCCACGCTATGGAGAGCGTCAAGTGTGTTCGACCGCGGCGGAGTTAGGTTGTCTGTCTCACTCTGACCGCGCCCGGCGTGCCGCCTGCAGTCATTTTTCCTTCTCTGGGCCTTGTTGTCTGCAACTGTTGGTTCAAATTTCCTGATGGTGTATGCAACTCCTAGCAATAACGAAACAAGTGCTCGCTTTTGCTGCATGCGCTAAATCCCCACATGCTGCAAACGAAGCTTCCATTGTTACCCAAATTCTTTTTTTCTCCGCTGACTCCTGGTCGTTGCATGCCTGTGACCCGACCTTATCGGCCAGATCCAGGGCTTGTTCCAAGGCTGGACTTGCTTTTACCCTTTCGCCTTTACCTTAGGTTGACTTTGGTTTTTTTTGGTTGTGGTCTCGCTCGGTCTCCACCAAAAGGACTCGCCGTACTTACACGGGTTGCTCCTGCTCTGCTCGTGGTAGAAATATCTCGTCTCCCACCCTCTTTTCTTTGTGATTGACTCTTCCATCTAGACAACTAACTTTTGCTTCTCGCCTTTACACCAGCTTGAATCCTTCGTCTCTCCAGTTCCTTGTTCATTTTGACTGACTGTTGTGATTCTTCTGCTGATTTCCAAGTGAAACTCAACTCTAACTCTATTTACATCTCGGCCAGAGCAAACCAAGTCACTGTCACTCTCACCTGGAAACCACGAAAAAGCATCACCACGTATCTCTCCATCGCCTCGAGACAACGAGATAAACAGTCGCTCTCGCTTTCCAAGTAGTCATTCATCGGGGGCTCGTCGCTTTGTCCAGGCTTGAGTTTTTGGCTGTGAAACCTACTTAGCCAACTGTCCTCTTAACTGAGTCCGACTACTGGCCTTCTTTCCCTCATCGGCTGCTACCCGTTACACCAGCAGCAATGGCCATCTTTCGTACTGGTCCTCGTGACCCGGACGCCTTCCCGGCTATGCAGCTCTTCCTCCTGGGTAAGGCATTTCCCTTTTGACTCGCTCGATATAGTGCTGATTTCTGGATATAGCTATTGTCCGACTAGCCGAGCCTATTGCCTTGACCTCTATCTTCCCCTATGCTTGGGCTCTTGTCAAGGAGTTCCAATTCGGCATGCCAGAAGATGCATCATTCTATTCAGGCATTCTCATCTCCGCTTTTTCCCTCGCTGAGGCTGCTGTGGGCATGTACTGGGGTGGTCTCTCCGATCGAATCGGTCGCAAGCCCGTCTTGATGATTGGGTCTTTCGGTACTATGCTCAGCATGTTGATGGTCGGTGTGGCTCCTAGCTTTGGTATTGCCCTGTTTGGCCGTGCTTTTGGCGGTCTGCTCAACGGAAACATTGGTGTTATCCAAACCATGGTTGGTGAGCTGGTTACCAACCCTGAGCATGAGCGTAAGTCTAACCCCCATTTCTCGATGCTGTCTTGCGCAAGCTAACCCGCATAATACAGCCCGTGCTTTCTCTATTATGCCTTTTGTTTGGAGTATTGGAACCATTATAGGTCCCTCCATCGGCGGTATGTTTGCCAACCCTCACGAAACTTGGCCCGAGACCTTCCCTACCGGCAACCTTTTTCAGCGTTTTCCATACCTGCTGCCCAATCTTATCTGCTCCGGCCTGTTGCTCGTGAGCATTATCCTCGGTTTCTTTCTCCTTGAGGAAACACACCCTGATATGCAGTCCCGCCAAGCTCCTGTTACTGAATACTGTGTTACCGAGGAGACTCCTCTGATCGTGTCTTCCAACAACGGAATGGTGACTGAGGCCCAGCCCGAGGCCTATGGTGCTATTAATGCCCCTATTGATATGTCACGAGAAGATTGTGATGCTCTTAGCATCCAAAACGAGAAGGAGACGCCTGCCTCTCCCATGAAAATTTGGAACAGCCGTGTTGTGAGCCTTATCGTTGCTCTATCCATCTTCACCTACCACTCTATGACATATGATCATCTCCTGCCCATCTTTTTCGAGGAGAAGCGTGCTTCTGTCAGTGAGATGCTCGCCCATGGCTCCATCTTCCCCTTCTACTCTCCCGGTGGTCTAGGCATGACTCTGCGAGATGTCGGAATGATCTTGGCTGTGAACGGCGGCTTCGCCCTGTTTGTACAGGTCTTCGTTTTCCCCTGGGCAGCCACCAAATTTGGAACTTACCGTCTGTTCCTACTCGTCACAGTTCTGCACCCAATCGCCTATCTTCTGATGCCTATGCTGCTCCTCGTCCCTGAGAGCCTTATCTATCCCGCCATCTACTGTTGCCTCATTGTTCGCAACATTCTCTCCATCATCCTCTATCCTCTCCTAATGATCCTGATCAAGGAGGCTACTCCTGCCCCCAGCGCCCTTGGCAAGGTTAACGGACTGGCAGCTAGTGCTGGCGCCGCCTGCCGAATGATTGCTTCTCCCGTTGCTGGCTTCCTCTGGGCAGTCGGTAGCAAGATGGATTGCTCTGCTTTGGCCTGGTATGGTAGTGCTGCTGTCGCTGTTTTCGGTGCCGTTCAGTGCTTTTCGGTCCCTCGTCAGCGTAACGAGGAACTCACTGAGGAAGCTCCAATTGTGACTCATAAGCAAGGTGTTGTTGTCACAGTTGCCGAGACTGAGTTCTACGACGAATCTCCTTGAGGAGCATCTGACTACAACCCTTGTATCAGTCACTTTGATCCCACTCGCATGATGTTGAATTCCCTCACCAACCACATGCTCATGAACTTATGTGCTCACGGGCAACAAATTCAGTTGTTGTTTTTTAATACTAGCCGCAAGCTTGGAGTTTGGGTTTGTTTGAATTTATGGGTATAGAAAGAGGGGTTGCTTTTTTTCTCGTCGCTTGCTTACGAAGTTATGTACATATTCCCCAGTCTAGCGGTTCGGTTCATTTGGCCCTCTTTTAGGTGTTGGAGTTGTTCAAAAAAACGAAAAGTCTGTCGGCGTAGGATTTGGTGTTTAAAAAGATTTATGACGAGAAAAGGCTGCATTTTGAAGATGGATTTTCTAGCTTAGATAGAACTAGAAAGCAACATGATTTGATTTATATGATTTTTACGTATTCATTTTAACATTTCCCCTAATCCTCAAACCAAATGACAGTTGACATATTTTTCTGTTGATGCTGAGTCGTGATAGTCGGATGATGTCCAATAGAATTTTTGCCACCCACCAAAAGTTGGAGAAAGGACAAAATTTAGCAACTTCAATTAACTCACTCAACCGTGGCCCACCAATGACATCAAAAGAATAGAGTCACAACAATATTCTTTGGTAAAGAAGAACAGCAGAACAATCTACTTCACAAAGCAAAAATGCATATCGAAGAGATTACCGATAAGATGGACGAGGTCATGAAGCTCTCCCAAGCAGAGCAGGCTTCATCAGAATCTCAATCTCAACAACAGCCACAAGCAGCCTCAACTGATGCGACAAAGCCAGAACTCCCACCAGCACGCTCCCTCGCCAGCGGAAAGACGGTGGACGAGGTATGGCAGGAGCTCAACAAGTCGCCGCTGTTCATGACAGACCTGGACCCCAACGAGGAAAACGACGATATCGCTGCGCTGCAGGCCCTTGCGTATGAGGGTTCGCCGCTTGAGAACGGACAGGAGTTCAAGGAGCGCGGAAACGAGTGCTTCAAGGTCCGGGGCTACGTCGACGCAAAGGAGTTTTACGGAAAGGGCATCGCTATTCTCGCTGGCGAGGAGCGCAAGCGTGCAAGGGGCGAGCTAACGACCAACAACGAGGGCGAGATCGACAGCGAAGAAGAGATTAAGAGTCAGCGCGAGACTCTTGAGGCGCTGTATGTGAACCGCGCGGCATGCCATCTCGCTATCAAGAACTATCGGAGCTGTTGGCTCGACTGCGCTGCGGCGCTGCGGTTCAACCCGCGCAACTTGAAGGCTTACTATCGCAGCGCGCGGGCTCTTCTCGCCGTGAATCGTATCCAAGAGGCTGATGATGTGTGCGCGCGGGGTCTTGAGCTTGACGAGTCAAATGCGTCGTTGAAGTCTGTGGCAGAGGACATTATCAAACGAGCCAAGGAGATGGACGCGCTGCGCAAGAGAGATGCAGAGCGCGAGGCTAAGGAGAAGCGACGTGCGATGCTCGTCAAAGCAGCTCTGAAAGCTCGCAACATCCCTACGCGTACAACGGCGCAGCCTCCAGAGATGGAGGATGCGAAGATAGCGCTTATACCAGACCCAGACGATCCGCGCAGCATGCTCGCGTTCCCAACAGTGCTGCTGTACCCTCTTCATCTTGAGTCGGACTTTATCAAAGCGTTTGAGGAGACGCACTCTCTCGAGGATCATCTGAACTACATCCTCCCTCTACCGTGGGACTCGGAGGGCGCGTACACGCCAGCCAGCGTCGAAGCGTTTGTCGAGACCAAGCAGGGCGGTCTGCTCAAGATGGGCAAGAGGGTGTCGCTGCTCAAGGTGTTGGGCACTGGCAAGGTCGAGGTGGTGGATGAGGTGGTGAGGATCTTTGTTGTGCCCAAAGATAGGGCTGAGGCGTGGACTAAGGAGCACAAGGCGAAGAGAGCGGCCGAGAAGGGAGATGCGAATTGAGATATACCTAAGGCAAAGAAGGAATTAAAAAAGTTATGTTTTTACGAAAGATTGGCTGATTAATGGAGTTGTAAATGCTAAATTATCCCTTTTCCGTGTAGATGTAATATATGCAGTAATTGGCATGGCCCAGGCATTGCAAAATGACGGTAGTGATGATGATATCTTGATAAAAACAAAAACAGTTGCCCGAGCTATTCCATTCTATTCTCTGTTGGTCATATATCCCAAGAAAGTCCGTTCCGGTGAAAGTTTGCTTTCCTACTCTTTTACTATCTCGCAAGTCATATTCAAAACGAACAAGCTCGCTGTCTCTTACTGCGATGCTCATCCTCAGGAGCGGGCACGTCCACTTGCGGCCGCATGGAACCAGCAGGAGGAGAGCCAACAGCAGTGGAAGCAGAAGAGCCCGGATCTTGCATGCTGAGGTTCAAGAGGAGCATAGCAGCATTCTTCTGGACAGTATCAGGTACACCTTGGGGCTCTTTTAGCTCTCTCTGTCTCATGGGGCTAGCTTCAGGGGTTGGTGCCATCATCACAGAGCTCGTGCTCATGTTAGGACTGGCACTTTCTCTGTAGCTGTACTCCCAATCTTCTTGTTCAAGTCGGCGCTTGGAGCTCCATCCTGAAGTAGGAGGGGCTGCTCCTTGTTGCAAGGGCTGAACGCGAGGTATTGCACTGAGCCAAGGGTTGGGCTCGGGGCTAGACCGGCTCATAGAAGTCCAGCTCGAGCTTGGACGAGACGTCACCATGTATGCAGGAAGTCCTGATCCAGTACTAGAAGCTGAGTTGGGAGCTGACATGTAGTGTGGATCATTGTCGCTGTCTATTCCCCAGGAAGGATCGCAAACCAGACGAGGTCGAAATCGATGCTTGCGCTCCTCTTGGGGATAGATGCTTTGCGGAGCGCTTCGATCATCCCTCGGAAAGCTTGTGGTGCCGTGGAAGCTGAGCGCCATGGTATTCATGTGTATACGCCGAGTCATGTCGGCCTCGCGAGTAGCATCGATAATTAATTGCGGGTTGATGATCATCCGGCCAAAGTCGGGCGAGCTGGGATGCGTGCAAGCAGATGGAAATGTCGGACCAAAGATGGGGATCAGGGCCCCGGCGATAGGAAAGCAGAAGGTTGCGCAGACAGCTCTGGCACACTGGTATGGCATCCAGTAGCCTATATACATGGGTTAAGACGTGGATTAAATGATCTTAATAGTCACGACGTACCTTGAGCAGCTATAGAGCCTCCGGTAATACTGTGTGTAATCTCCTTCAAACCTGGGTTAAGACCCAGCATCTTTGCTGGCATCGTCTGTATCATGGTCAGGATGTTTATCCAACGAAAACTCCTTCTTCCCGCCTACTGACCTTTCCGTAGTTACGACATTTGAAAAAGGGAGTCATACGGACAAGCCCAACATTATAATCCCACATCACAGCGTACTCAACGCCGTCTTCAGGAGAGACAAACTCGTATTTGAAAACTTCAAGGTTTGTTGTATCAGCAACCAGCGACCAAACAATCATGAGGAACTCACCTTCAAAGCTCTCGCGTCCCGTCTTTTCGAAAAAGTCCTTCTTGCCGCTATTATATGGGATGTGAAGACATGTTTCGTGGATGTATCCAAATGGGCTGACTCGAAACCTCTGGATCTCGTGCAAAGCCGCCTCGTTCAGGTGCTCGAAAGGGGGGAACCTGACCTGACCACGAAGCTTCGACTTGGCCAAGTTGTTGGTGTCCTTCACCGTGGCTCTGAAAGGATGCATCATCGAACGACTCAATGCTTGATTCGAAGCTTCTCCAACATTCGAGATTGTCGGAGACTCGGGAGCAGGACTTGGGTGAGAGAAAGGGGGGGCATCATCACCAGGAGGGGCTGGGTTCAAAAGACCCTTAAGAGACAGCATGATGACTGCTAGCGACGTTTGCAAATAATGTCCAGAAACTGCGATTTTAGATGCAAGAAGACGTCTGCGGGATGCAACGGGCCAAAGATATGGCCGTAAAAGGATGGCTGAGTCAAGTAGTTTGGATAGCACAGCGGGCAGCAGCCGTGATATAACTACTTCCGGACTGCAGGGAAGGACAGAAAACGCAAAGTAAAGCAAAGCAGCAGCTGGTGGAAACTCCTCGCCTTGCAAGTTACTCCTCAGCTTGACAAACACACCAGGCAAGGGCAAATCTGCCTACGTGTACCAAGATGGGTGATGACAAGGAACCCCAGATTGACCTGGCTCAGCGAGCAAGGCTGTTTGCGTAGAGAACCTAGAATTCCAAAAGTCGGTCACGCCTTTATTCGGCCGGGCTGACACTTTTCGTCAAGATTCCTTTGTTCTTTGAGTATCAACGCAGGCTTCCAAAGGGGTAGAGCTCCGTTTACGAGCTCCCACCGCCTGGTGCTAGCAGATACTAGAAACAGCCACCAAGTGATAGATGACAGGACGATGCTGAAGCAGGGCAGCAGGGACAGAGTAACATAGATTGAGCGCAGTTGAGAGCCTTGAAGATAAAAGCAAGGACGAGGGTTCTAGGTAGTTTGATGAATAGGTGCGCTGTGTCCCACAGCTACGGTCTTCCTCAGCCGCCTAGAAGATTTGCGTGTGAGTCCAGGGTCCCGCTTTATCAAACAGCACCTCTATTTTCTCCCAGAGTCTTCTCCGCATTAGGACGACCATAAGGTAGAGAGAACTACGACAGGGGGTGCAGACCTGAGCTGATGGGGGTGGGTATGCCAGTCTTCACTCCATGCTGCCTGTTACACTCCCTCTACGCCTCTCTTCCTCGCTCAGTCAAGGTTGAAATCGGCACGACACCCCACGGCTACTATATTGTAAGTCTATCATTGCACTTCGTCCCTCGGACTGACTGACTGACCAGGATAATCAGAAAGTCGGAGAAACTGGACTTTGAGCCACAAAAGTGAACGACTCAAATGGCGAATTGGCCATCTCTTTTTGCTTGGAGCTGCCCCACGAGCTTTTGGCAAGTGAAGCACAGGTGGATGCTTGCATACCACATCGTCCAGTAGCTTCTGCCCCAGTCTGTTTTCTCATGTCTGTACAACAAGGAACGGCGGCCTTGCTGCCATTGAGAGTCTGTCCTGATCTCAACACTCCCCTAGTCTTGCTCGAGTCGCCCCCACGTGTCAGTATGACAACTGACAGCTAGAAGGGGTACACTCCATCACTGAGGCAGCTTGCTAGCTAACGTTGCCGAGAGTCCTATCAGGTGTATGTCCCATCGCTAATGCCAGTATCGGCATGATATGGCTTTGGTTTGTCATGGGCAGACCGCCATCACTTGACAGGCTCCTCCGTCTAGACAAATAGCTGCACATAGCCGTTGCATACTACACCGGTAGTCTGTTGCCTGGTAAGAGTTCGATAACCCTTCCAGAAATCGGTTTGTTATTCTTTTTTCTCCATATAATCTGTCGCGGTGAAGCTGGAAACAACATGTCATGTCTCTAGTCCTCGTTACCCTCACAAGCTCTTAGGCGTACAGGCACAAGAAAAATGTCCGAGGGGACACAAGTCTATGCCTAATACGCCCGTCACTAAGAGAGAGCCTGCAGTATTCACGCAGAAGCCTGTCATAGGTCCAAGGTAGAGCGCCCCAATCGTGGATAGTCTGGGGTAACCGTTCACTCTTGTCCTCCAATGATCTTGAGCTAGTGCAGTATGGCTACATCTTGGATTGTAGAATACGATGATACTAGCTCGCAGCTTTCATCGTTTCTTGCTTCCTAGTGCAAAATTCTGTCGATAACTGTCGAGTCGATGACCCCTGACGGAGACGTCAACACAGTCTCGCGAAAGTCATCACATCTGACGCGACCAGCCGACGGCTTGGGCAGCGACGCACTCCCGGAGTAGGTTTATTTTTTCCCACTTATTCAAGCTTGTCAGTGGCTGACGAGCTGTGATCGAATCGCACCATCTCTCAGAGGCGCTTAGACATGGGTGGAAGCAGCGTCCAACGGCGGGATGGGACATTTTTCGGTAGAACACCGTTGCAATCTGCAGCTTTTGAGATGCTACACTGTTTATCTTGGCACTCCTCCTTTGGGACCGCATATGAATTCCACTCTAGATCTTGGAAGCTGGCTAGCATGTTTGATCTTCCACTAAGCCCATCGGGCCGAGTTGTAACGGATTCGGAAACGACTGATTGTACACATCGGTATCAGAGTATGTAAAGGCTCTCTTTAGTTCTCAAGAATTGGTTTCAGATGATTGTACGATATCATCAAGGTAGGACAACAAGAGACCAAGGCGAGCTAGCTCTGCTTTTACACCAGGTGCAACTAAAGGCACACAGCGGCTCCCTGCATCAGACTTCGGGCGTTGCTGCCATTTTCCTTCTTTTGTCAGGCTTAGATATGCCGCTGTGCATGTGTTGAACAGCTGCTTTGAACAAAGATAAAGGCAGTGCTAATGGTACTCATTAGTGATTTGACAAGGTATTGAACGACGCCAGCTTGAGATGCCGTCTGCAAAGCCAGACTGGCTTGGTATCGATCGTACTACGCAGTATAGACCAGGGAGGCACCGCAGAAGAGAGGACTGGGCCGATGTGTGAGTTTAGCCCAAGTTCATAGAACGATCGACGACATAGACCTGCATTTGGTACGACGCTTTGGTGAAGTCCAAATAGAAATTGAGCTGGCATAGTATACTCCGCGCAACAAGTATTCCAGCTGATCTGGGCGGGCTTAAATTACCATCGGTGCCTGGTTGAGTTCCATGGGGGGTGATACGACCAGCCTTAGCCAAGCTAATCTCGAAGACGGTACAACCAGGAGAATAAGCAAGGAATTAAAGGCTCATGCCATGGCGACACAGGTGTTTTTCTTTGGCAGAGTCTTTCCTCCGCTCCAAGTTGCACACCTTGACTCGGCCCGCTAATCCAAACTGAGACCGGTGCATGTCTGACTTCGAGCTTGACAGGCTCGTTTCGGGAGGTAAGCGACCATGAAACGGCCAGCTCAAGGCCGGCCTCGGATGCTTGTCAATTTGTCGTGGTCTCTATGGGATAAGGTCCTATTCTGGAAAGCTTGTGGAACGTATTGCACGAGCCGGAGAGCAAATGAAGCGGAGCAGCAAGGCCGGTTTGCTGACTTTAGACTGGATATTCTGGGTGATTTCGGCGCGTCTTAATCAAACACAAGTCGAGTTTGAGGCCCAAAAGGGATTGATCCGAAAGTAGGTTTCATGATGAGAGTCCTCACTCTTGAGATTCATCCCGTCCTTGAACGAATCACTCCGGCGAGAATCACGGAGCTTAGGGCAAAGGATTCCAGCTGTGCCACGACTCGATGATTTGTAGTTTGTGACTTTCCTGACGAGCGGGAAAATTCAAGATAATGAAGACAGGCATGCGGTTCTTAGAATTCAAGATCTACCTCCAACCTAGGTAACTAACGTAGCTTCTACCTGTAGGTTCCTTCCATATCCACTCGGTAGGTAGGTAGATCAGGTGCTAGATCACGAGCTACGGCGCGTGTTCTGAGCCTAAGGCATAAAGAGGCGGCCCCACATGGATGAACCTGGCAGGAGGTTGCCGTTAGTCGCGTTTGGATATTTGTTTATATTCGAGACCCTTAATTACCACAACAACATACCCTCGTTTAAGGCTGTTGATGGGAAATCTCAACCATCTTGTTCCCCTTGTTTTATTGTCGCGACTCTGCGCGCGAGCAATATCTGTTGTTCGCTCTAGTCGTCCTTCAGTGTTTAACCTATTGTCTATATCTCGTTGTCCAGTGTCCTTGTCTTCAACTTCGTTGTCTTTGATTTCCCCCCTGGCACATCAAGTCAGATTCTTTTCTCCCACTATAAACACCAACAAAATGAGTTCTGATGAATCCATGTTCGATCTTGAGGATGACTCCGATGGCTTTGTCCCCGAAACAGTAAGCTGCTCTCCCCTCTTCAAACCCCTCTTGGCTTCGCAGCACAATGAAAAAACTGCATCGTGAATAGCGGTTCTGCCTGTTTGCCCGCATCCGACCCCTTCAACCCTCTCACGAAAGCATTCTCGCAATAAAAACCCACTTCAACAACCTTCCGCTTCTCTATCTCACCAGCAAACATACATCTAACCCCTTCATAACAGAAACCCAAGTCAAAGGCCGCACCGAAGAAGGCTGCTGCGCGGCCCGCCGTCAAAAAGATGGTGCAGACCACTCTAAAGGCCAAACTTGCGCCCAAGAAGCGCCCGACCCCCGAGAGCGATGATGACGACGTTAGTGATGTGTCGGTCCTCTCAAACACCCCTCCCAAGTCCAAGAAGCAAAAAAAGGAGCCTTCAGTCAGCAAACCTTCCGGCACGCCCTTGGCAGACCTCGAGAACGACGGCATGGCTATCGACAGCCCCCAAAAGCCCAGTAAATCCAAGACAGCCACCGAAATGTACACAAAGCTCTCGCAACTTGAGCACATCATCAAGCGACCTGACACGTACATCGGCTCTGTCGAGAGGACCGAGCAACAGATGTGGGTCTTCAACAAGGAGACTACACTGATGGAGTATCGTACTGTCAGTTTTGTGCCTGGTCTCTACAAGATTTTTGACGAGATTATGGTCAACGCTGCCGACAACAAGCAGCGGGATGATTCTATGACATTCATGAAGATAAACATCGACCGCGAGGCCGGGGTCATCAGCGTTGAGAACAATGGCAAGGGTATTCCTGTAGTAATCCACGAAAAGGAAAAAATCTACATCCCTGAGCTCATCTTCGGACATTTGTTGGCGGGTTCCAACTTTGACGATGACGAGAAGAAGACCGTTGGTGGCCGTAACGGTTATGGCGCCAAGTTGTGTAACGTTTTCAGTACCGAATTCAATCTCGAATGCCAGGATAATGAGCATGGCAAAAGGTACAAGCAGACCTGGACAAACAACATGCAAACAATGCATAAAGCCAAGATCACCAGCAGCAAGACTGCCGACTTCACTCGAATTACTTTCAAGCCCGACTTCCAGCGGTTTGGCATGGAGGGCGGCATTGATGACGACCTCGAGAGCCTCTTATACCGAAGAGTTTATGATATGGCTGGCACGATCCGCAACATCAAGGTTTACCTGAACGGCGAGCATATCAAGGTCAAGGACTTCAAGGCCTACTGCGATCTTTACGCCAAGTCTATCGCAAAGGAAAGGGGCAGCGAAGAGGGTGGCACTCCTACCTGCACTGTGGAGATGGACAAGGATAAGTCGCATCCTCAATGGGAAGTTGGTTTCGCTGTCTCTGATGGCTCATTTCAGCAAGTTTCGTTTGTCAACTCAATCGCTACGACTAATGGAGGCACCCATGTCAACTATATCGCCGATCAGATCACTGCTTCCCTGCTCAAGACCCTCAACAAGAAACGAAAGGGCCATAGTCTGAAGCAGAACCATCTCCGTAACCACATTTTCATCTTTATCAATTGCTATATCACCAATCCAGCCTTCAACTCGCAGACCAAGGAACAGATGACTACCAAGCCCAGCCAGTTTGGTAGCAAATGTGTACTAGGCGAGGACTTCCTCAGAAAGATTGGAAAGTCGGATGCCATTCAGAACATCTTGGATTTTGCTGAGAAGAAGGCCGACAAAATGTTGGCCAAGGGCGATGGAGGTAGAAGATCGCGTGTAAGCAACGCCAAATTGGTTGAAGCCAATTTTGCCGGCACCAGAAGAGGTCACGAATGCACCCTTATCCTCACAGAAGGTGACTCCGCCAAGGGTTTGGCTGTGTCGGGTCGTGCAATTCTCGACCCCGATCGCATTGGTGTCTTCCCCCTTCGTGGTAAGCTACTCAATGTACGCGACGCCTCGGTTGATCAGATTGCAAAGAATGCGGAGATTCAAAACATTAAACAGTTCCTGGGTTTGAAACACAAGCAGTCATATACCGACACAAAGAACCTCCGGTACGGTCATCTGATGATCATGGCTGATCAAGATCACGATGGAAGTCATATCAAGGGCCTTCTCATCAACTTCCTTGAAGTACAATTTCCCTCTCTTTTGAAGATTCCTGACTTCTTCCGAGAGTTTATTACTCCAATTGTTAAGGTCTGGCAAGGTCCGAACCCTAAGAAGCCCCTGCGCTTAAAGTCGTTCTTTACGCAGCCCGAGTACGAAGAGTGGAAGGAATCCCACAAGAATGAACTCACGCGATGGCACTCCAAGTACTTCAAGGGTCTAGGAACCAGCTCCAACGAAGATGCTCAAGTCTACTTCACGAATCTTGACGACCATTTGAAAGAGTTTGAAGTTATGAAGCCCGAAGAATCTAGTCTCCTGGAGCTGGCTTTCTCTAAAAAGAAGGCCGATGCGAGAAAAGAGTGGCTTGGCAACTTTGTTCCTGGTACTTTCCTGGATCATTCTACTAAATCAATCAGCTATTCCGATTTTATTAACAGGGAGCTTATTCTTTTCAGTATGGCTGATAACATGCGATCCATCCCCTCCGTATTGGATGGCTTCAAGCCTGGTCAGCGCAAGGTGATTTATGCTTGCTTCAAGAGAAACTTGGTCAAGGACAAAAAGGTCGTGGAATTGGCTGGTTATGTGTCCGAACAGACAGCATACCATCACGGCGAGCAGTCTCTCCAACAAACCATCATTGGTCTGGCTCAGAATTTTGTGGGTTCGAATAACATCAACTGTCTTGAGCCAAGTGGAAACTTCGGTTCTCGACTCGCAGGTGGTTCGGATGCTGCCAGTCCTCGTTATACCTTCACTCGTCTTTCGCCATTTGCCCGCAAGATTTTCCCGCTGCTGGATGAGCCCAACCTATTGCACCATTATGAGGATGGCAAGAAAATCGAGCCGATGGTATATGCCCCTATCCTTCCCATGGTTTTGGTCAACGGCGCCGATGGTATTGGTACAGGTTGGAGCACCTCCATCCCCAATTATCATCCAGCAGACATTGTGAAAAACTTGAAGCGCCGAATGGGTCGCCTGGATGAAGATAGCGAAGAAAAGCCCTTTGAAACCATGATGCCTTGGTTCCGCGGCTGGAAGGGTGCGCCTGAAGCTGCCGGTCTTGATCGTTACAAGTTCAATGGTGTCGCTTATGCCAATGAACAGAAGGATAACGAGGTCGTCATTACGGAATTGCCTATTCGAATGTGGACGGATGACTTTAAGGCACGACTGGAGAAGGTGATCAGCGGCGTCGATGGCCCGTCTTGGATCAAGGATTACAAAGAATTCAACGATCACAGTACTGTCCACTTTGAGATCGCTGTAGATGATAAGCACATGGGCAAAGTCCTGGAAGAGGGTGTTCTCGAGCGCTTCAAGCTGACCAAGCAGGTGGCTACCTCCAACTTGGTTGCGTTTGACTCTAGGGGCCAGATTCGCAAGTACGAGAAGGTGGAAGATATCCTAGAAGAGTTTTATCACTACCGTCTAGATATGTATACAGAACGAAAGGTGAGTTTAACCCTTGACGCGGCAGCGATCTTGCTAATTCTTGGCAGAAACACTGGCTAGGAGTATACCACGCAGACTATCGCAAGCTCAAGAACCAGGCGAGGTTCATCAAGGAGATCATTGATGGAGAGCTTGCGGTCGGAAGAAAGAAGAAGACCGTGCTTGTGCAAGAGCTTCGCGATCGTGATTACGAGGCCTTCCCTCGTGGTGGCGACAAGAAGAAAACAGCGGATGAAGAGGAAGAAGGCGAAGAGGAACAGGACGCCGAGGCTGACTTGGATAGTGGTGCTCGGGACTACGACTATCTTCTCTCGGTAAGTTTTATCTGCTGAAAGTGACAGCAACACAAATACTAACGCATTTCAGATGCCTATCTGGTCTTTAACGGCTGAGCGTCTTGAAAAGCTCAAGCAAGCTATCGAGAAGAAGAAGCTAGAGCACGATGAGCTTCTCGCCCTTAGTGAGAAAGATCTTTGGTGCCGTGATCTTGACGACTTCCTGATTGAGTGGGAGAACCAGCTTTCGATTGATGCCGAGATCAAGACGAACATCCGCCGCATGGGCCGCCGCGTCTCTAAGAAGATTGGTGCTGGCACCACCGGTCGTGGTCGTAAAGCCAAGGATGACGATGAATATGAGCCCGAGAAGAAGGCCCGCGGCAGGCCCAAGGCTGCGGCAGCCAAGCCAGCCGTTAAAGCACCGGTCAAGGTGGAGACGAAGAGTGCTCAACGGTTCGCCGAGATGTTCAGCTCCAAGCCCAAGGTCAAGAAGGAGCCCAGTGCCGATGTCATGGAGCTATCTGATAACCTCTCTGACGATGACTACGCCGCTCTAAGTCGCAGCAAGCCAGCAGCACATGTAGTCAAGGCATCTCAATCACCACCTCCTGACGCGCCAGATGTTGGACGCGTTAAGCGAGCTGCCGCATCAAAGTCAAGGGTGGTTATCGATGACGAATCCGAGAGTGACGATGATCAGATGCTGGGCGATGTTGGTGCTCTCGTCAAGGGCATTGATAAGCCAGCTGGGGATCGCGAAACGGGCAGGTTTAGTTTACATGCCATGAGCCGACCAGACTCTAGCCATGGCAACAGCAGTGCCTCTGGGTTGTCCAAACCGAAGATCAAGTCGGCCAAGGCTTTTGACTTTGACGATGACAGTCCTGACGATACCAACTATGAACTTCTCGCCAAGTCGTCGCCACACAAAACGGCTGCTAAGGATGATCACGTTGATAGCTTCCTTTCCGATGATGAGCCTTTCGTTGCTCCGTCTAAACCAGCTGCGAGCAAGCCCAAGCCCGCCGCCACTGACTCTGAGGAACCAGCACCAGTAGGCCTCAGCACAGTCAAGAAAGCGAGGGGTCGTCCTGCTGGCACAAAGACCAAGACGAAAGACGAAGCGAAGCCCAAGGCGGCTCCCAAGGCGGCTGCAAAGCCTACCACAAAGTCGGTTGCCAAAGTAACGTCGCGACCCGCAACTAAGCAAACCACGCTTTCGCCAGCTGCCAAGGCCTATGCTGCCAAGAAGGCCGTCAAGAAGTCTGTGCTCGAGGACGACTCTGACGAGGATGTAGATATGGCTGAGCTAGACTCACCTCCTCCCAAGGCCTCTTCCAGGGCGCGACCTGGACGTGCTGCTGCTTCACGGCGACCCATCGTGGTTGACGACGATTCATCGGTCCTGCAGCCTGATGAGAGCGACGACCCTTTTGAGATGGACGATGACGAGGATTAGACTCGTTCAGGCACATGAGACGTGAGCTGGCGAAAGATATCAAAAGTATGCATTTTTCTTGCTTCGAGATGGTCATGTTCAGTGCTGTTACTATCACTTCCTTGTTTATCAAGCATACATCCTTGCGTGGTTATCAGCACACGGCATATGAAAGGGGTCAAAGGGGAATCTGAAGCTGATAGTTATGGTTCGGTTTGGTTTGGGGGCGTCAAAGGATGCAGGGCATTGCTTATGACTGGGAGGGGTTGAATGTTTATTCGATATCCACGTATGATACAACACATATTAGCTGTAAGATACTTTGCTCAATTGACCATGTTATCTACCTGGTAATCTTCATATCCTATATACCCTTGGTACCTAGGTGTGATATCTTGGGAACCGACCTAAGAGGGGATCTCTAGTACAGTATAGCCTTATCGATAAGAGCTAGCGCGGGGCTGTTGAGAAATCCAAGGGTTCAATTTATCATCCCCCCTCTATTACAACCTTCTCATCACATCAGCCACCATCTACTTGTATATCTTTCATATTATTCCAAAATGTCGTCAGAAGAACCCCAATCTCTCCGCTCCCTTTACGAAGCCGCCGAAGAAAAGCGGCACGCGCTCGACAACGCCTTTGAAGCTACATCCCCCGCCTACCGTTCCGATCTCGAAGCAGCTCTCTCTCTCTACTCCTCAGCGCGCGACCGAATCGCCGACGTCTCCCTCTTCTCTTCCAACGAAGGCATCGAGGATGTCTCCACCTCTGACCTTCCCTACCTCCTTCTCGAAGCCCACATCGCCGAGCTCGTTCAAAAAACACCCAACCAAAGCCCCGACCAGCGCTTCCACGTCCTCGCTCAGTCGCGCGCCGCCTACGAGCGCTTCCTTGCTACCGTCGATGCCTATGGACTCGTGAATAGTCCTTACGACAGAGTTCTTGAGCGTTACCATGATGATCCTGAGCGTTTCGCTGTGGTGGCGAGTAGTGATGCTGCTGCGCGCCGAGACGGAAAGATTGCCAACTATCGCGCTGAGAAGGCGCTCAAGGAGAAGCTCGAGCTGCTGAGGCGGAACCCTCGATACGTTGAGCACGGCGATGAAGAGCTTGTTCGTGAGCTGTATCTCACGCAAATCACTTTTGCGGTACATTCTGCTCTCCAAGCTCTCGACTCTTTGAATCGAGAGGTCGAGATTCTCGCACAGGCACCGCGACCGCTTGCGCCCACGTCCACCAACACACCCTCTCCCGACGATCACTCCTCTCGTCTTGACCAACCCCTTCGTCGTCTGCACTCCCTTCAGGCCGGACCTCTACTCTCCAAGCAGGGCAAGCCGCTGCAGCCGTTTACGCTAGTTGGATCGCGGGACCAGATGTCAAGGGATGTGTTCCGGTCGGGTCACAATTTGCCAACCATGTCTATCGATGAGTACCTTGAGGAGGAGAGGCGGCAGGGAAATATCCTCCAGGGCGGTGTGGAGGAGAAGAAGGTGGTTGACGAGGATGATATGGATGCCGTAGATCGCGAGACGTATAAGCAGCGCGAGTGGGATGAGTTTGTGGACCACAATCCCAAAGGGGCGGGCAATACTCTCAACAGAGGGTAGAGACTTGTGTAATGTGAACAGGATATACAAGAATATTACGGATCACAGCAACGGCGTTTCTAGAGAATGGTAGAGTAATGAGGAGGGTTGAGCGTTTAAAACAAATAGGCATTGCTGGTAATGGAGAACACACAACGAATAATACCCTCAGATATGCATATTTCCAAACTGTATCATCTATGTATTAATGCGCCTCTACTCATATCAAATGGTATCAATCCTGTAGGATGCCAAACTCTCGGATGCCGTTGTCCCATGTAATAAATATCCCGCCCAAACATGTCCTAAGTCGTTATAAAATTGTATCCGTGCTGTCGTCGCTGTCGTTTTCATCGTCATTCCACATATACATATCATCATCACTTTCGTCACTCGTAGACTTATGGCCCTCAGTCGCAGATCTAGACTCTGAATCCGACGCCTCAACTGTCATGTTGATCGCCTCGCTCATTTCCTGGTGGTCAGCGGGTATCTCATATCTTGCGTCTGCATATTCTGATCCGCCGACGGTAAAAGACTCTGAGTCGAAAGACTTGTCTTCAGCAATGACTTGGTCCGACCGATACACTGTTGAGATGCTGTCGTGAACATTGACAGAGGCGGCCGTCGTGCTGCCCCAGACACGCAGTGCATCCATATCCTCGATTATAGAACCGCTAACGCTCGAGGGGTTCGATGGAACAGTTAGTCCAGTATGAAACCCAGGACCTGGACCATTAGGCCCCATCACTGCTGCAGGGAGAGTGTCTTCAAAAACGCCGCCAGTTCCATCGTCACAACCTCCTGCCCACAATGGTAGGAACTTGAGCTCATTGTCAGTAAGTGTAATGAGCAGATGACGGGTCAGGTTGAGCGGTGGCTCGATACCATGGCGCTGCCATGAAAATGTGATTGGACGAAGACCCTTCTTGATACCCATCTCGAGATTATCAAGTGACACGATGGGCTTGCTTACTGAACCAGCCATATTCAAGACTGGAAATGGCAGAGTCTGAAGAATCGAGGCCCAAATCGGGTTTTGCGCGTGGTTTAGATAGCACCCATGGAAAATTCTGAGAGCGTTTGTTGCGTCGTCTACAAGACTCTGATAAGAACGGTCCTTGTGGCCATCCAGCTTAGAATAGCTGTAGCGGTACCTGCGACCATCCAGTAGGACACCGACATCGTTGTAGGTAGGAGCACAGAGGAGCATTTGGACTGGGTTAAACTCCTGCATAACTATGGGTGCTCTCTCAAAGTCTTTGGTGTCCATGTAAGTAAGACGGTCTTTATCAATGCTTTGATATGTTGTATGGTTGTAGCTTGGCGCAGTTGTTGTTACTTGGTCCCAGGCACTCCTGACCTCAGAGTACAGCGACTTCATGAGAATACGAATCTTGGCGAGAGCTTCTTGACTGAGCGGTGTGTCTTCTTTGGCAAGAATCTGTTCAATTGCTCGCAGCTTATTCCATTCCTCAATCTCCCAAAAGTCGAATACGCTTGGGTTTCGCATTGTGGCATTAATATCCGACACCCGGGCAACAAACGCTTGAGCTGCATGTTGTACGAGGTTGCTGAGCTCGTCAGGTAGGTCGCCCGTTCTTCTCCCAAATATCGTCGTTAGGCTGTGATCTCCGTGTGGTTCCTCATCGGCGGCTAGTTTGAGGGCAAGTTCATTGACGAGGATTCTGAAGGCGCTCTCAGTAATCTGAGGCATCTTGAGAGAGAAGGCAATCTGCAAGGCTTCCTCTGGCAAAACTTCGATAAAAGTAATGTTCTGGCCATGCATAATCCACTGGGTAACACGATCCCGTAGGATAGAGGCACAGTCGAAGATGTTGCCGAGTTTGACAAGAGTCCATAGTCGTGATGCTGAATCCAGGATAACGCCTTTGCCTTCAATCAGCATGAGTAGCCTGACGATGCCATTTCTGTGACGGATGGGACAGTAGTCTGGGATGAATCGGCAAGACGGTATTTCGTAGGTGCTCGATTCTCCTCTAGCTTTCATCTCAAGGGCAGTCTCTGGGTCGAGAGGAAGCGGAGGCTTCTGTCTGAGATTTTGTTCTGCATTTTCTGAGCTTTCTGTCTCACTCTCTGTGAATTCTGTGCTATCTCGCTGTTCTTGGTCATTCATATAGACCTCTGGTTGTCTGCTGCAGACGCAGACGTCGTCGTGGCCACATACGAGCCATGGATCAACGTCGTTGGTCAAGGAAGAGCTCCACCACTTGATAATTCCAGGGGTCAAGGATAGTTCAGTCATCTGAAATACCAACTCGTCTCCTTCCGAGGGTGGAGTCAGATCAAGGACATACTTGATACCATCAGCCAGCTTATTGACCATCTTGCGGCGTCTTTGGATCCTGAACTGATAGGTAGGACTAAGCATTTCGGCAAACTTGGAAGAGCCGGTCTCGAGCAGCTTGCTAGAATGAACACGGATTTGTTGCGACTTGTAAATGATGCCATGGCAGTCTGTGTGCTTAAGAACCTCCTTGTGATGAACGGGATAGTCAATAAAAACCAGAGTGTCCCCTTGGTTGAGTTCGAAGCTGACGGAATGAAGACGGTAGAGTTCAAAGTTTCGAGTCTGGTCGATCTCTTCTTGTGACATGAGCATGGAACCAGTGCTCAAAACAACACTAGGTTTGTTGAAGTGAGGGCCTGACCAGCTTGATAAGGCGGCGGGTGTCGTTAAGTCTGGCTCTAGTGTCGTAGGTTCTTGTATACTAGGTTCTTGGTTGGACAAGTCCATAGTGTCGGCCCAGTGGTCTTGTACAATATGGGCTCGGTCGCTTTGCCAGTCTTGAGCGAAATCCATATCAATCAGACCAACGTGATCCGCGCCAGTGTTGCCGGAATGTTGATGCGAGGTATGCCTAGAGATGAGAGAACACAGGCAGTCAGAATAGTTGCTTATGAACCAATATCGAAGAAAGTCGTGATGTCCAAAAGCCTGATAAAGGGTTATAGATATATGAAATCTGTCAAGGCTGACACGGACTCTGGTTGAGGATAGGCAACCTAGGGGTAGAGGCTGTGTAGGGCTGTGTAAGGCCAGGCAATGCAAGGCCGGGTCAGGTCAGGTCAAGTAGTCGCAGAAGATATAGAAAAAGGCAATGCGGCTAGCAATTTGATGCCAGGGATGATGTGATTATGAATGGTGATAATTCTTTTTTTTTATTGGGGGGAAGAAGATGTAGGACGAAGGTTTTTAGATGGGATGACAGCGGAGGTTAGGGAAGGGAAGGGAAGGACAGAGCCCCATACATACCTAGCGACATCAACCAAGGCAGCAGCCCAGCTCAGCCCATCCCAGCCCTACAGTAAAGTCACACCCTTCCCGTGCTGATGCCTGAGTCTGAGTGGTTGCCTTGAGGCTATAGTACCATGAGTCAAACAGAGATCAGATTATTCAAGAGTTCATGATTCGTTGGTTCCTATATCAAAGGCGGGGGTTTGATACACAGGAAATTAGGAATGTTTTAAATATTCGCTTTCAGATGAAGAGTGGCAATAAACAAACGCAATCAACTATAGTACGTTAGATGAGATCCATTATTAGCGTCTAGTTCCCGTGATTCCTAACAAAGACTAGTCCGAGCGTTCTATATCCATCATCCAACTGATGAGAGCAAGGGACGACGGAGGAAAGAGGCATTAGGCTCCCTATATGCAGTTTAGGGTATTTAAGCTAATATATATGCCTATGTCCCCATGTATATAAGTGATTATTAAGTATACATAATAACGCCTAGAGGACCAACTAAGACTCTTTTATAGTTTATCGCCAAGAGATTCTCATTTGTCCTCTTCACATAGAAGCACATCAGTTTAATCCAATTTAACCCTGGTCTTCTAATGTTAGATGTTGAAAATGCTTTTTCCCCGCAAAATATGCACCCCGCCATGTCCCGCCCACTAAGTTGGTCCTTCTCCACAACGCAGCTTGACGATGAGAAAGATGATCCGTTCATCTATTCAAGCGCACGCCCATGAATTTTAATGGTCGAAATATCCTTGAGCTTTAGCTAGCCAAGGGGGTTTCAGCTTAATTTCTTCTAGAAAGGTAATATTAATAATCTATGCCCAACACAAATAGCCTCTCAACAAATCCATCACCGTTGTCATCACCACGCATATAAAAGTTTCCACCTGACAGACCGGTAACGCCCCTTTGCTCAGACACAGGACATCTTCACCAATAGGCATTAGATGTGGTTTGTACCAACGTTAGTCCATAGTAGACCAGCTGTCAGTGACACACAAAACTCAATTATAAACCCCAACCCATCCCTCCAGCCTCTCCCGTCTGTCTTGACCCATTCCACATTGTTCATCATGAATGCTACAAAATCAAATATCACCGCAATCGCCACTCGTCCCTTCTTGTAAGCTCTTCCACATTCTAATCCGATCCTTCAAACTCATGCGTTCTATTCCAGACGTGGCAAGGCCGTCTTTGCCCTCGCTGCAGCCGTGACTGCTACCGCTGCTGCGTTCAAGTACAAGGCCGCCTCTCTTAACCACAATGATGTCGAGCAGAGAACAACAAAAGCACCTAACGGTTATGTATCGGTCGATCGTAGCGGCGGTGGTATCTGATACTGCAATTGGAGAGCCACAGCGACTCTTTGGCTGACGACGACGACGATGATGATGATGATATATTCATTAAGAAGCATATTCGTCAATGATATTACCTTAGACACAATACACCGTAATTCTACAGCGTTTCCGGTCAAGTTACCGTCTAATTACCACACTCATTACTCCAATCTTTTCCTTGGCCTCCCTTCATCCATCCATTACCGTATCTAACATGCTTTGCTTTCTCAACGCCGCCGATGCACCCATAACATATATACGAATCGTCAACTTGACCACAAACTCCCACTCATGCCATGTCTTTTTTTTTACAGTGAGCCTCCCTTGCGAAACAGGCTATTGTCTGTATCCGCCTCGTCGTCGGACTCGTATGCGACCTCCTTCCCCTTCCCTTTGTGATCCCATACACCTGGCTTAGCCTCCTTTAAGCTCCGCCGGCTAACAGGTCGCTTGGTTGCTACCCTGCGCTGGTTGCTGCTGTTGCTATCAGCCTTGTATTTCCGTGGTCGTTCTCGTCCGGCCACTTCAATCATCGGAGCCAGCCTCGGCTCGTCCCCTGAGGAATTGCCCCGTGTTGGAGGAACTGTCGACGAGTTCTTCAGATCTCGCATCTCCTTGATCACATCCGCAAAACTCTCTTCTAGAGTCTTCATTCTAGCCAGCACTAGTCTTCCCATTCTATCGCGGTCGCCTTCGTTACCACCAGCCGCCCGCAGCCGGTTGTCCTTCATCATCGCCAAAGCCATTTGCGTCTGGAAGCTACCTGGCATAGCTCCAATGGGGTCTCCTACAACCTGATCCGACATGGCACTCAGATCTACCGATGACAACCTTCTAACCTCTTTAGGCCGGTTTCGTGGCTCAATGCTGAGAAGGGCGGACCGGCTGACAGCACCGGCCTCGGTCATACCTCGTGGTGGCATCACTGGTCTAGGCTTGGCATTCGAGATGTACATAGAGCGACGGGGTGAGCTGCGTCTTGACGTCTTCTCTCCAGTTGTCGGGCGCCCACTGGTGCGCGGGCGTGGCGGCCCTCCGGGGGGTGGCGAGAGCGACGATGCGTTCTGCTTTTGCCTGAAATCCTGAGGATTGAAGAGTATCGTGTTGGTAGAAAGGGTTCGATTATGGGCGCCTCGCTTTGGCCTCGGTGTTGGGGCAATATTCTTGCCCGAAGAGCTTACAGAGGATGCCAACTTTCCAAAGCTTTTGGGATTAGCTGAAAAGTAGTCCTCCGTTCCTTCGGTATTTTGATGACTCCTAGCGAGCTGACTTTGTCCCGCATTTGTAACATGGTCATCTTCATCCTCATCGTTTGTCACAAGTTCGTCGTCCCCATCCGCGTCGGTCTGGTCTTGGCCGTCGTTCACTTCACCTACTAAGCGAGACTTGGAGAGGTGTGATGGCCGGAAGGGTTGGCCAGCATTGGAAATCAGATCAGCAGGATCACTCGCTGTTGATCTGACGTCCGAGACACGCCTCAAATTGCTCGAGCGAATGAGGCCAACGCTTGATCTTCGTTGCCATGGTGGCGCAGTGCTATCCAGAGTTGGCCAGTTTCCTGTCGAAGTGTCGTTATCGTCATGTTGATCCATCCAGTTACGAATTGCTGTCTGTGTCTTTCGCCTCTCTTGGCGTCTTTGCGTCCTTAGTGTGAGGGGATCAGGCAAACGTCGGAACACCTCCTCAAGAGCTCGGTCTTTCTGGAAGCCGGCCACTGATTCCTCGCGAACCCTGACGCTTGGACTGAACATAGCAGCTCGATTTGCTGGGTCCATGAATGAGATGTGGCGACCCCTGTCGCGACTTGAGTGTTCCACCAAGTCAGTTGGCTCATACATAGACGGCGCAAGCCAATACTTCTCGTACAAATAGATGCAAAAGAGTACGGGGAAATGAGTGGCTTTGATCACTGTTCGATTCAGCCATACGAAATGCTTTAGAGGCATGAAATATCGAAGGGGCATAAGAAGCCACGCAAAGATATTGCTAGGAGCGATATACGAGAACAACGCATCATTCTTCACCATAGAGATGGTGTTGATTGCAAACAGATATCTAAACTGCGGTTAGACAAAATCGAAATCATGAATCGAGTAACTTACTGATGTTCTTCGTTAGCATTGGACGCAATAGCCATGAACGAATTTGTCAAGACAGTAATCAAAATGGTTCTGCAACTGGTTAGCAGAGAAACGCACATATAACTCGGAGCAGCATACACAACGAGGAAGTGACAAATACTCAAAAAGAGAACCAGCAAGGCTCTTCCCAGCCAATTATACGCATCCCATCTATCGACTGTTAACTTTTGCCTCGTTTGATGTTCATGTTATACTTACACCTCCCAAGCAGCAGGAGTAAATCCCATGAGAATCTGAAAGATCTTATAGGCAACATCGCTGGCCCCAAACGAATTCTTTGTCAGAGTGAAAAAGAAGAAGAATCCGCTGCATAGAATCCCAATGAGAACAAAAACCGCCACGAGATCAACAGCCATCAGCCGAAAGGCGATGAGGAGCTGTGAGAAGTATTGGTAATGATCCAAAATGCTGAAGATACGCGGGAGGAGAAGGATAGCATTGGCGGCGAGAACATCATACGCCATGTCGTTCCAGTGATGAGGGTCTACCAGAAATACGCCATACGCTCGCATGCAATAGTAGACAATCAACAACAGGAGAATACCAAGGTCAAAGATATTCCAAAAGCTCATGATGTAGAGCGCGAAACCCTGCTCGTTGAAGCCAACGAGCTCGTCAAGCATAAATCCGGCACTCCAGAACCAGAAAATCAATTCCAGGCCAGTGATCTGGACTGAACGCTCAGCAAGAACAGCGAGGAAAAGCCCAATCAAGACTGCAAGAGATATAGTGGAGAGGAAGGACCTATAACGAGGAACTCGGAGTCGGGAAAGCTTCAAGAGAGAGGCCTGTCGAGGGTCATAGAGCGACGCCGTACGACGCCCTGGAGGGGTATAAATGTCCTCCTTCTGAGTGATAGAACCAAGTAGAGGCGTTCTATCATCCGCTTTACCAATGAACCCGTTCATATTGCGACTCGTGGTTGATGGAGGTTCGCGATGTAAACTGTCGGCCGACGAGTGGAATGTGATTGCACCGCTCCAAATGGCCTCGAGTTGTTGAACTACAAGAGGATGCGCAAGTAAGTGTTTTGCCGAGGCTCGGATCGCAACTTCAAGGGTTGATGTACGGGACGCAATCAGGGGAATCTTAGAAGGCGGCGATGACTTTCGTGGAGAGTTAGGCTCTTGGACCCCTGGGAGGCCTTGAAGGGGGTAAAAGTCGTAGGCGAGGGCGTCGATAAGCTCCCGGGTATTGTATTCCTTGAGGAGCTTGAGGGTCAGCAGTTCGCAAACCTTGGCACGAGTACTACTAATTCCTGCATTGCCTGGGTAGCGTTCTCCTTCTTTGCTGAACTGGAGACAGTTGATCATGAGAGCATACAGAGTTGCGCGGCTGAAGTGCTGGCCGCGAATCTGTTGCTGCATTGGCTTAACGAGGAATTGAGAGACCTGGGGCGATCGAAGTTGATCCCATGAAAGGGTGGTTTCGGTGCGTGTCGAAACAATTACTCGGATGGCGTGTGTTATGCTATAAACTGGCAACGAGTCTGTATAGACGGCGTTAGAAGAATCAAGCCCAGCTCATGATTTCATGATTAGTCTTGGTATCATGGTACGCACCCAGATGAGACGCCGAGAACAAGGGTAGAACAGGTAGGCCTCTCTGTCGTCCATCTTCGCCTAGCCTGTCTTGCTCTTCTTCACCATCGTCGTCTTCCTCCTCTTCCTCTTCCTCCTCCTCTTCGTCACGTGCATTACGAGGACGTCGATCGTTACTCTGGAACCGGCTCAAGCCTTCGTCGTGGGTATCGTCGCCATCGTCGTCGTCGGCCTCTGTAAAATCGGCGGTGGCGTGTCGTTCCAGTGTATAAGGCCGGCGAGCAGGGCCCGGAGAGGGAGAAGCACTCGTATTTTGGCGTCGGTCGATTCGACGGGGGCCGGCCCTAGGGCGTCGCAGTAGGGAGGAGAACATTGGTTGCTGTTTTCGTGACTTGAGGGCAAGCTTTCCGCCTTGCTTGAGGTCGTCTCAACGCGCCATGGGGGGATGGGCGCCGGAGAAAGAGGTTGATGAGTCTCTGCAACGAGTGTGGGGGAGTAGGTATGATAACGATGGGGAAATCGAACAACGGAGATCCGTTGCCGGTATCGAGTTTTTGCAATCTCTGAAGGAAGAGGGTGTAGGAGCGGGATGGTTAACTAACTTGTTGCCCATAGCTGGGGTCCATCCAACACAAACCTCCAAGGCCCGGGGCGTTGTCGCTACCTAGGAGCAGGCGACGCTAAAGCAAGCGAGTATCACGTACCTATTCGCTTACTCCGCTGCCAATAAATACCTACCATATGAAGGCCCCTGGACGAACTAGACTAGTTCACCACCACCCC
>JAJJWN010000377.1:0-34187 GCA_021655885.1 Fusarium abutilonis
GCCCCCCCCCCCCCGGGTTGATCCCATATCCGACCCTCGCTAGGATGCAGCAGGGTATGACAGCCAAGCCAAAATGGCCAACCTAGTGACAAATCTACTTGAGAACTACAAGTGCCAGAGCGGCAGTCCTGATAGCCAATTTTAGTCAGTTACATGAAAAACCAGTAGGACAAACATCTAGATAGTCCACAATATCTTCTCAGTTACCAAGCTACAGTAATACAAACTCTACTGGAAGAGCTCTTCGACTCTTAAATAGCTACAGACTTGTGTATTAGCAAAAGAGCAAGTTCTCATACAAGTAAAGAAGGGGTTTTTCCTAATATAACCATCATTCAACCAATCTTAACACCACCTCCACTAGCACTGATCACAGAACCAGTAATCCATCGTCCATCTTTGCCACAGAGAAGCCCGACAACATCAGCCACATCAACAGGCTGTCCGAAGCGCGGGATGCTCTGTGAAGGGAAGAATTCGTCCTGGAACGATTTGACTGCTTCTGGACCGCAGTCCATAACGGCATCAGTCTCAGTTAAGCCAGCTGTCACGGCATTGGCGGTGGTTCCAGCCATAAAGGCATATCTCTCGTCTTTTCCGCCAAATGCCTGTGCCCATGTCCGACAGAGCGATTCTCCAGCTGATTTTCCTGCCGCGTACATGAGCTGGTCACTCCAAGGTTGGCGAGATCTAATGGATGAGATATAGATGATACGGCTATTGGGCTGGAAATATTGTCTTCGCACAAATTCTTCGACGATTGTAACTGGGGTCTGAATATTGCCAAGCAGACTGCGTTGGACCTCGTCAGTTCCCATTTGGCCTATCCTGCCAGGCATAGGGTCCCCGGCACAATTGACAAAGATGTCGACTTGACCACTGAAAATATTGCCAACCTCATCAGCGATTACTTTAGCGCAGTCGCTGGCGAAGATATCTGCGACAAGTCCTTTGACTACAAGGCTCTCAGGGCGCTTTCGCGATGTGGATTCAAAGACACGGCTCGTGATCTCGTCGTTCAGGGTTAAGGATAGAGCTTTGACACCTGTATCACTGGTACAGGTTCCAAGGATGGAGCAGCCGCGGGATGCGAGATTGAAAGCGATTGCACGTCCAATGCCACGGGACGAGCCACTAATGACGGCGACCTTGCCTACAAGATCAAGTTCTCGTACGGAGGACATGAGGTTTGGTATCTGCGGGTAGTCTATCGATAAACAAATGTAGGGGTTGTTTGACGAGATGCTGCTGAAGCGTGCTGAAGTTTGATGAAGCTTGTTGAATAATCCGTGTCTGAGAATCCTACTTTCACTCTCGAGTTATTTTCTTTTCAGCTACACTGAGCCATGACTCGTCTCAATCAGTGGCGCACTGCGGGGATGCCAACGTAGATAGCCAGGGAGGGGTAAGATTATGACTCTTGCAAGTCTCTGAGTGACTATCATGGCGATTCTCTGAAGCCGGACAAGTAAGTGTTGGTAGCTTCTTGACTATCTTTTATGTTGAATTGGACAGCTCGAGTCTTTATTTTATACTGACAAGATTGAAATGTCTGTGTAACTTTTGTCATCAACAACGTAACTATTGTATGCCATGTTAAGGGCTGGTTTGACATTTCTGTCAAGACCAGGGTACAAAAACGGAGCAGGTGTACGAGTTTAGTAGAGTAGGATACATTTGGCTGGCGCTACTTTCCTGGGTCTGGTCTGGCATCACTGAACAAGACTCAGCGAGGAGGTTAGTTACCAGATGCTAAGAGGCATGCATCTGTCTTTTTATTAAAATTTTCATCGTCGTAACCGCATTGTACATGTTTCATATTGCCTAACATATATGCTTGCGAGATATGCTAGATCCACTCGCGGCCAGGAGTATCGGTTGTGTATCTGTGTAGCTGAATGTCTGTCACTGGGGTACTTGGAGACATGCAATGTGATATTAGTTTTCGTGATTCAAGAGGACAATAACTCTCTTATGATAAGATACACGTTGCTTTTCCCCCTTGTCTGACTGACCCTCTATGATGGTCTGTCTGTCTTTCTGATGAATAGACTAAATCACGTTAGTGTCGTGTCGTGCTGTCTCCACACAAATACTAACGTAAAACCAAGGTACAGATAAAGTTTACACATTCTTCCCAAAAATACGTCATAGGAGTGAGTCTCGTATAATTGCCCTAAATATCTAGCCTCGGCTTCATCGCTTGCTGTGAACTACGGCACATCATCCTTTCAGTCAAGGCTCAAAACCCCTCATCAACAGTTCACGACTACTCGAGAGTATCAAGATAACAAAAAAGACTTGGGCAGATGATGATAGAAGATGGCCGTGACAGATGACGCCTCTGACACGCAAAATGACTCGGAGATACAGCCTCAAAAACGTCGACGATTGCCTCCTTGGCTCGATCACTTTAATGCACACGATTTGAAGACGTTTTTGCGATGCTGGATAGCAATATGGGTTGTTATGCTTCTCATCTTTATCCATCCGAGTCTCGTGGAGATTGGACAAGCTACATTCCTCGGCGCCATCCTGTTGTTTGCTGTCCCACCCGCAAATATACTGTTTCTCTACGTTCTCGCCGCCTTTTCGCTACTTCTTGGCATGTGCTTGTCTTGGTGCTGGGGACTTCTGACAATGAAGGCAGCGCAGGCCGCACGCCCTGAAGCTCAGACGCAGGCCAAGCTGGCAGCTTTGCAGGAACAGGCGGTGGCAGCATCCAGAGTATCAGGGCTCGACCCGACATGGGAGGCGGCAGTGCTAGTGAACGAAGGCTTCATGCTTGATGCTCGAGTAACAGCTATCTTCTTTAGCATGTCATGTCTGTTCATCTACTTGGTGGCTCGTATGAGATGCGCAAACCCCAAGCTTGTGCTTTTTCAGATCTTTGGCACCATAACCACAGACATTTTTCTGCTCTTTGGCCCAACACTCCCACGATTCACTGGTGACGTGGCAGCTGTCCTGGTGAGGCCTGGGGCCATTGGGATTGGACTTGGCACTGCATGTTGTTTGTTGTTCTTCCCCAAGTCGACGTCGTATATGGTTTTAGGCCAGCTCGAGAAGCTCCTACGCATGTCAGACAAGGCAGTTGTCTCAACGCAAAGACGTTTCGCAGATGATCATGTCCCGCTTGCTGAACTTGAAGCTTCCAGGGCCGGGATGATAGCCGTCTACAAGGCCGGTGCGGCTGCACTCGCTTTCTTGCCTCTAGACTTTTCACGCGGTCGGTGGAACGCGGAAGACGTACAGGGCTTGAACGAACGCGCTCGCAGAGTTATGCTCACGAATGTTAATCTTGTTGACTTTCATATTGCCAGGATTCGGGGGACAAAGAAGGAAGAGGAACACATAAAGGATCACACTAACGGAATTGTTGGACCAGCCAACGAACACGAAGAGTACCAAATTGGTCGGCACCATCGGCAAGAAACTGCCAATTTGTTGAATGCATTCCAGACACCAGAAGGCGCTTCTATACGCTCCAAGACTAGGGCAACACTTCAAGAGACGACCTCAGATATCTTGGAGGTTAGCTCACGGGCAGTCAACCTCGGGGCCGATTATGTCCACGCAATCAATTCTTGCCGATGGATTAGAAAACCACCAGCCTCTCGATTTGATGAACTCGACCGTAATCTTCACGACTTATTGGCCCAGTCACGTCTAGCGAGGGAAGCATGTGTCACCGACACTACGGAAGGAGTCCTCCAAGCTCATGCAGACTTGTTCGACGCCAACGGCCGGCTCATTCTGCGCGAAGGAGGTGACCGTCCACTTCTACCAAGCATGGTCATCGCCATGGTCGCAGAAGAACGAATTTTAAGCATGGCTATCGCAGTGGAACAGCTTTTGGAATACATTCTTCAGCTTTCCGAGAAGAGAAAGACTCAACGTATCTGGGTCCCGTCACGACTACAATATGGCATCTCCTGGTTGTTTCACGGGCAGGTCAACCTCCCTGGATACGATGTTTCCAGTCAGGACGATCCCGACCAACTGGCGGAATCAACATCCTTTGACGAGCAGACCAAGGAGACACGCCGAAGGTTAGAAACTACCAGAGGGTATCAAGGTTTATCTGCTCGGAGAAGCAAGTTAAGCCTGGTTCTGATTAAAACTTACAACTGGTTTACAAACCCTGCAGGCATGTATGCCATGAGAATGGTAGTTGTAACTGTTGCAACCTCGATACCGGCCGTGATTCCGCATACTGCAGGCTTCTTCTACCGGGAAAAGGGAATTTGGGCTGTCATTAGTGCTCAGACGGTGCTTCTTGTTTACATGGCCGACTTTACCTTTTCCCTTGTTGCTCGAACTATGGGAACTATAGTTGGGGGCCTGATGGGGATGGTTACGTGGTATATCGGTGCAGGTAGCGGTGTTGGAAATCCATACGGCATGGCAGCGGCTACGGGTGTAATGATTATTCCTTTACTGTGGTGGCGCCTCTTCTTGCCACCGGCATTTGCGTTTGCTACTATCATGGCCGGAGCAACCTTTTGTCTGGTGGTGGGTTTCAGTTGGGATCATGACCATATACTCCAGTATGGTCTTCCTGGTAAAGGCTACGAGGCATTCTGGAAACGGGTCGTTACCGTCTTGATTGGGTTCCTTGCTGCGTTTATAGTGCAGCTATTTCCGAGTCCTCCTTCAGCAACGAACCATGTCTGCAAGACCCTTGCAAACTCGGTGCGCTCCCTTTCTGACCACTACGCTCTTCTCATCTCTCACTGGGGCCGCGCAGATAAGAATAGCGCTCTGGGTGTTGTTGCAGAGCAAGTCTCTCTTGAGGTGGCAGAAATTCTGCTCTCGCTCGATGCTTCGATCGCTCTTCTGAAAGGCGAGCTCAGCTTTGGGCCCTTTGATTCCAAGGTCCTGAAGCAAGCACAAGAGCAATGTCGATATATGAACCAAGCACTCGGAGGTCTCCTGAATCTCGCATCTACCTTACCCAAAGAGTTACAGGACCGTCTTGTTCGAATTGCGGGTATTTTGGACGATCGCTCTATTGGAGACATCATGGCTGTTCTCGGCATCTGTGAGCAGGCGTTGAGAACTGGATCACCTCTACCTGAACGATTGCCTACACCCATTGTCCGTAGAGCATATGACTCGTTTCTTGCTCAGAGTGACAGCACCACATTGACCACAACGTTGGTTCAAGATGAAGACCACAGGCATTACTGTGTTGCGGTGACGCTGTACCTCAAGTTTTTGAACGGTGTTGATGACTTGCTCATGGTACTCAAGGCAGCATTGGGAGAAAGACATATTATTTACCAGTGGGACGATGATAAGGATCTCACCTGAAACGAGTCAATGGAGATATCTATCCATCACTGTACATTGACACGTTGTGTCTCACTTAACATTCATATTATACTGTCCAATTGTTCAGATTGATCTCAACATATGTTACATTGCCTGTCTTGTAAGAAGACGCAGTTTTGTTCTGGCGTGAGAAAGAAAGGGCCATTTCTATAAATAGGGCAGCTCTACATGCTGCCTAGCAGTTAGTAAATAAATACACCAATGTTAGTATCAGCTAGTCCGAGGTCCAAAGTCCGAGCAGACCTCTCAGATTTGCAGAGACTAATGGCCCCTGTTGTTGTAGTGCCATAAGCCTCGGCCTTAATTGTAGTACTTGAAACAACACCCGCCCACCATGTAACGCTGCTAGAAGCTCCTCAGATAGCGACTGTTTCTTACAGAAGTTCTCATTTCTCACAAAATTCCGACAAGATGGTATCAGCTGCGCTTGAAAATTTGCCTACCGGCCTCATCATAGACATTGCCAAACTCCTCCCGCTGGAGGATGTCAAGAATATCAGCTGTACAAGCTGGGCAATGCACGATGCGGTGCTTCGTTTACTTTTCCGGACTTTGAGTATCACCTGTCCCTCCAGTCCTGATCGTGACCTAGATGGATTTATCGACAAGTACAAGGAGGTAATATCCCGGCTCCATCTTCGTATCTCGCTCAATCCCCAGAGGGAAGAAGTAATTGCAAATCGTCCTGAAGGAGAGCCAATAGCTTCGATATGGGGAACATCGCCAGAAATCGTGGACAAAGTCAAGGACCTCGTTTGCGGTCAAAACTTGTCGCAGATTGAGACCGTCATCATCGAGTTTGACCAAGAAGAATTCGAGAAAAAGAACGAAAGGGATACAAGGGATACACGGGACCCCGACTCTGATAGCGCCCACTTCACTCAAGAGTCAGAAAATTGGGACCGAGCGCATCAGGAGGAGCAGAAGTTTCTTTGGCGAGCTCAGTATACAGAGATATGGGGAGACGTTGCAGCAAACCCCAACATCAAGAAGTTGAAGATTATCAACTTTGTGGCAAGATTGTCTCAGGTTTGGAAGAGTCCTAAATGGGAAGCCTTTATAGGGATACTGGAAGACCTTGATATCAGCATAATGGGTGCCTATCTGCCCACGTACCGTTGTGCTCACACCACATTGGGCTTTTGCGACTTTATCAAGGCTTGGCCGGGGTTCATGATGCGGCATGCGAATAATGTCAGACGCTTGAGGCTTGAAGCCAGCTACACTGGCCTTTTTGGGTTTACGTCCGATTCTCAAGCAGTCCCTATGCCGTTGGCTGATGGTATCCTGCCCAGTCTTCGCTCATTGCAGGTCAAAGACTTGATAGTCGGACACGAGTTGCTAGACTTCATCAAGGATCATGCAGATAGCTTGCAGGAGCTTGAGCTTCATGATTGCGCGTGCAGTTCACGCGACGACGAACTTCGGTGGAGTGGCATTTGGAAGCGAATACGTCAAGGTAATAAAGCTCTGATCAAGGTCGGTTTCATACAAGACTTCGATCCAGGCCTGTCATATGACACTATCGAAGACGTCCAGGCGTCAAACAAGATTTATGAAGTAGTTGAAAATGATGAAAGCCTGATACTGTGGAGATATGCTCAAGCTAATAGCCACTGTGGGATAACAAATGAACATTATGAGGAGGTTATGGAACGCTTTTGGGCAGGCGAGGACCAGTCAGAGTACCAAAAGCTTCTAGAGGTTGTTAAAGAGAGGAGAGAAATGTCTTCTAGGCAGATTTTCAATATTTTGTAAATCTTATGTGCATAACTATCTGTTAATTGGCTTACCGCTTCAGAACCAGAGCTGATAGGATGTCCCGGACACGGTACATGTGCAACTAGATTATGGATGGTGTTTGTTCTCGGAGACAGGAATCCAGTTACTAACATACCATATGAGAAAAAAACCTTCTCTATTTCAGCTTTGGCATAAAATGTCTTGCGAAATACTGAGATAGAAGACAGTTCCAGCCCTTAGATCAAACCAAACACTCAAAATAGACCTACTTCCCACGGGAATTCAAGAACATGCATCAACTACGGTTTTCCATAATGAAAGCAAGGTATATGATGTGTACAGAAGCATAGGTAAAAAACCACACAGCACTTAGAAAGTGTGCTCGGGAATCTCAAAGTCGCTACCAACCCATGTCTTACCACCATCCTCAGTAGTCAGCTCACCGGTAACACCCTCACCCTTACCAAACGTCTGGTCGTAGTTGGGGTCGGCCGAATCGAGGATGATCTTGGTATCAACCCACTCTGAAATACTGAGTTAGTAACCATTCGTTTTTGACTCATGCCGTGAGACTTACTGTGAGCACCAATGGTTCCGCAGTCCTCGGCACCACACTCAACAGAGCTGCCGAAGCCCATAGCATGACCAGAAGGTGTAGAAAGAGTTGAGACCTGCTTGCCATTGATGGAAACATACTGAACGTACTCGTTGGTAGAGTCGTCGAACTTGTCTATTCGCCTAGTCAGTCCCGTCGTTTCGCTGCCAGAGGGATAAACGTGGCTCATACAATGCATTGTGATTCGGTCACCAGCCTTGGCGGGAGTAGGGTCATCCTGGATAGGCTTCTGAGAGTTCTCTGTCATCGCAAGGTTAGTTATCTCTCTATTTGTCCTTCGGCATTGGTTGAATTCAAGTGTACCTCCAGTCTTGACAAGTGTGTAGGCAAAGATGCTCCACTCATTAGAGTCGAAGTTGTCGGCAATAGACTGGATCAAGTCGCCGTTGTCGGTACCCATTCCAACCCAAAGACTAGCAACGCCAGTCGATCCAGAAGGGATGTCGGGGAGGATCAACGTCGAAGTGGCCTCGCGGATCCAAGAGTTGGCACCGACGGGACCTGTAGAGAACGCAGGGCCCATGGCGGCTTGGACTGAGGCGATGGCCATGGCCGCGAAGGCGGAGATGATCTGGTTAGGAGAGGGCATTTTGATGACTGGGTAGTGTGGTTTTGATTGATGATTTACAGCTATAGACCTCAACAAAATCACGAGGAAAGTAATCCTTTTTATATCAAACACATACTACGACTCCTGAACAGATATTCATCGCGATTGGCGGATCATCACGACACTCCACGCCGAGTCCGTTAATTACGGCACAATAGAAATAGGTGGAGATAATCGCCGAGTTCATGAATGAATATGGTAGTGAGCAACACTCACTACTCAACATGGATATCCCCATGACCCCCCTGTTTCGAACAAGTTACAGCAACCCGGCTTTAGCTGGGAAATGAGGCAAAAGACCGACCACGAATGAGGCTGTTTGTTTCAAGCTCAGGACATGGATATTGCCGTTATATCCGGAAACCCAACAGAACATCCTTCGTATTTCAACTCATCAGTGTTGCTGTTCTTATCTCCTGAAACAGGAAACCCTGCATCTTTCGATATTGACAAACAATTCAAGACTTTGTGCTCTGTACTGTGTAACTAACAGGCATCTAAGTTAGGTAGGTCTTCCACCAGTGTACCAATGAGTGAAAGTATCCGTAATTTATTCTGCTTAATGGTCCAAGCTCATGTCACCTCGGGTTCAATGACCATGGTACCCGTTCTGTCTCTCAACTCTTTCGTGGCTTACTCAGAAGAATACTGTTTTATCAACGTACATATCCGTTCGTCATAAACGATGAAAAAAAAAGCATACTCTTGGTTGGCAGCGGTTAAGTCCTCATGAGAACAAGGTCGCACGAAAGCCATAATCACATTACCTTGAAACATCTGGTTCCTTTTCCTTTGGTCAAGCTACTCTTGTATGTATGTAGGGTGGGTATGTAAGTATATTGAGGCCCGTGATGCATCTCTATCTGCGAGACCTGCCTATTCAGGTTTGCGGCCATATACGTAACGCACCAGGAAATAGCTATGGATCTTGCGGTTGCGGAGAGCTTTGCGAATTTCCATAAGAAAGACTTGATACTCGTCCGCCGGCCAATGGAGAACATTGTTCCATAAAAACAAAGTATAACCTTGAATAACATATTAGTACGCACCTAGAGTAGATTCTATGGGATCGGCTTACCGTCGATATCATTCTCCAGTGTGAGCTTCACAAATCGCCCAGTCTCGGCCAATTTTGGGTCCTTAGCCCAGCCTCCAACAGGAACCTATGGCATATTAGCTGGATTTATGATCCGATCTCGGAATTTTTGCGACTCACCTTGTAGTCTACTGTCGTGACATCTTCGAAGCCAGCCTCCTTAAGACCCTTGGGCTGTAGATCATGCACAAAGAACTTCCTGTCCAAGATCTTCTCACTCTGTTCAAACAATCTGCTGAAAGTCTCAAGAGAGGGTTCCAGATCACTAGTTCCATCATCGCTGAGGAAGTGACAATCGGCTTCAACTGACTCAACCCACCCCCCAGGTGTACAAACGCGGTAGGCTTCCTTATATAAGGCATTCCAGTCCTGAACAGCACCGAAAAGATAACGAATATGGATGAAATCAAAGTTGTTATCCTTCCAGGTCCAAGTCTCGATAGCGTCATCTATCTCGAAGCGCACGTTTGGAGGAACGAATGCGGGCTGGGTGGGAGAAAGATCAGTAGCAGTCACTTCTGCTTGAGGGTTTTCATCTGCAAAGTCGCTGGAAAGAGTTAGTACAATGAATTTTCGAGCTTACGATTACGGATTATACATTGCCCAAATGCCTGTTCGGACGATTAGTCAAGTCAGTAACTGGGGTAAAGAGTGACTTGCCGGTTCCAGTACCAACGTCGAGTGCATGCTGAGTGTAGATAAGAAATATCAGATAAAATAGCACTTAAATATCGAAACATATATGGATGTGATTGCAAACCTTTATATCCTTCTTGATGGGGGCCAGATACAACTGGCCATCCAGAAGAATAGTAAGGTAGTGATGGCTGCGATAGTGTCAGTATGCCGCTTCTCTTTGACCTGAAAGCTCGGACTTGCGTCATATCGACCGACTCTAGTTGTTTCTCATCATTTGGGAATGAATATTCAGTAACAAACTTCTCGCTGTGGAATGTCCGCCCTTGAATGCTTCGATACTCAAGGATGCTAGAGGAAACAGAAGCAGTGGAACTCTCACTATTACATTAGTGATGATTCTTATCCTTGTGTGCAATATTGACCTACGCATCAGAACCAAGAGACGAGTCGTTGTCACTTATAACGCCCTGCTACGATCGGTTAACCACAGCAGAAGATGGACAGTATTGAAGGGTTTACCTGTTCCTCATCAGCGGGAATAAGTTGAGTGGTAAGAGACGCCATTGTGTTGGTCGCGGGGCGAGATGATGACATAACAGCAGGGAATCCGGATCCAGGAAAGATATAGCAACTTATTTACCACAGTACCAGAGTGAAGCAAGCAGTCTACCTCTGCTTACAATGTCAAAGTCAGGACACGAAAGCGAGTTTGCCTCATCGAAGTGAAAAAGAGGGGAAAGGAACCCTGGTGTCAAAACAGACAAGGGATAACCAACAATTGCATGATTATGTATGCGAGTGCAGACGGTTGAATGTTGACCCAGCCGACATACGCACAGTCCAGCCCAGCCAACTTCTGTCCAGGACCCTGGTTTTTCTTAAGTTAGCCGTACTAGATTGGAAAGAATGAATACATAAGGTGTGAGACCCAAGTAGTAAGTAGATTTAGGAATGGTCGAGCGCGCTGTTAGCTCCAATGCCTCATTTGAGCTCACTCAGATCAGCCAGTAGTGATAAGCAGAAGCGACTGAGCGTACTATAGCGATTAGAGTCTCCATCCTCACGACTCTGATTACAAGTGATGATTTAATATCTCGACAGTTGATCCATCCAAGGTTTTCCCACTATGAGCTGTTAAGCCTGTTATCATCAGAAGTGCTTCACACGTATCCGAGTCGAGTCCCACTACTTGGACTGCCACGAGTCGCAGCAAGTCATGATTGGCTGAACTAACTTGGTCAGTTTTTTCATGAAATTCTGGGCTCGTTGCGGGGTTGGTTTTCTCTGCCTATCTTCAACTGTTCGGTAGAGAGCTGCAATCAATACTTGATACACTGCAATTTCTTGGCTGTTGCACTATGCCAGAGCAACTGCTTGTTGATGGAACGGAATCTTGACGCAAACCACTTAGACTTGTCAACTGAGATGTAGTCTCATGGAGTCATGCCAAAGACGAAGAGCAGGGTGCACTGAGTGCCGTAGGAAGAAGGCCAAGGTAGATATCATGCATTGGACGTGCAATATGCAGAGTTGACCAAGGTCTCAGTGTGATGAGAAGAAGCCCACATGCTCACGATGCCACAAGTATCCAGAACTATGCTCCTATGAGTTGACTATCAAAGCCACCAAGTTCAAGACCTCGAAATATGAGCAGGTATGTGCTTGCTGTCCTTACCCGTACGCGGTGAGTCCTCGAACTCACAAAAAGTCTTGTTAAGCCTAAATATTCGAAGACAAGTTCCGGTAGCCGTCATGGTGTAGTTGGTAACTCTTCGGAATCTGTCCAGGCACATGATGTCACCAGTTACGGTAAATTCTGTTAATTGCGTTTGTCTACAGATCCGTGGTGATGCTAAGTCTTCTCGCTTGCTAGAACATTACGAGGAAGTTCTCCAATTATCACATGTTGCCGACCAGGATTTACCAAGACCCAGCTTGTCTAACTTCCATCCCACATTCAGTCCTACACTGCAAAGCGATCCCCGTCGGATCTATTTCCAACACTTTGTTACATACACAGCCAAAGTCTATTTTCCACTACAGCCAGACACGGCTTTGGGCCTAGTGATACCAGCAGCCGAAAATAGCCCGTGTATGTTAGGGGCCATGGTTGCAGCCAGTAGCAGTCAGTATTTCAGGCTCAAAGGCAGTCCTGAATCTCGAAACGCGGCAATAATGGCAACAGTTGAGAGTCTTTCGAATTTGCGACAAGTCATCACAGCTCCGGCATTCGGGGGGCAAGATGTTACAATACTCCCGACTACGTTGATGCTGGCTACAACATGTCTCTGTGCCTGGGACACCGCAACGTTCCGGAAGCATCTAAACGGTGCTCTCCAGATCTTACGACGCGATAGGTCACGATACAGTTTGGAGCCATTATGGTGGTTAAGTGTCAAATGGCTCGTCCACCTCCTGTTGATGAACAGGCTCTCGGGACTGCCTTTACCTACACAGCAAAGAAGAGGATCCATCGACTGGAAGTATCTGTTATCGAGCATGCCAGACCTTGGACGTATCGACCTTACGACTGGCTTATCTCGTGAGTTAGTACTTGCCCTTGACACCGTTTGTGAGCTGTCCGAGTCAAAGTACACAAAGGTAGAAATTGTGTATCAATCTTTTGGAGAGCATATCAATAGTATTGGCCCAGAAGATCAAATCACTAGCAAGGAACTCGAAGCACGCTTAACTGGGCTTAAAGCAAGATGCGCCTCCAAAATCAATGATGTTGTGTTTCGAACAGAGGTAGAGAGCAGCCACAGGTTATTCACCAACGCAACGCTCTTGTGCTTGTACAGGCGCGTTGAAGAGCTACCCAAAAGTCATCCAAAGATTCAGGCAGCAGTTGACTCGATTATTGAGTCAATTAGAATGATAGACAAACATTCTCGGGTTAACGTTCAGCTGCTATGGCCACTCCTCACGGCAGGATGCGAGTCAATATCTCATGAGCAGAGATCCACCATTGCTGAGAGGATGGTGGCTATGACTGCACGTGGGCTGGGAAACTACGAGAACGTGCTCGAGTTTATGAGGGATTATTGGAAGAATGGAGGTGACATGCGGTGGGATGTGTTTGCGAGACAGGCTGGAAAGGATCTTGTGTTATTCTAATGTGATATCAGAAATATGATGCTAAGCACGGGACCACGTTCTTTTGCCAGGTCCCAGATGGCAATAATGCATTGCCTTCCCATCGCCATAGTCATATGTCAGACAGCAAACGAAGAGCATCAGAGATGAACATCGTCTCCCATCAAAAGACCCAGACAACCTGGAAACTTGCATCTCAAAAGTCTGCTCCAGCACGTCAGGATATTGCCAAGACCCCTAAGGGTTAGATGGTAGAGTTCTGGCTCACACCTCGGCTCTTCAACGGCGCTGGTGGCAACATATCAAGTAACTACAAGCCAAGCTATGCCCGTTTGATGTCAACACGATGCTTTCAACCGTCAAATTTTTCAATGCATGGCAACTAAGGAAACATGATTGATTTTTCCACCACGGAGAATTCTCCTATGTTTACTGTCACCAAGGCAGAGAATCAAATAAGACCGAGTATGGCCCTTTCCAATAACACTTACTAGTTCAGCAGCCTCGGAGAGGCTCTAACACAAATGCAATGTGTATAGAATCTGGTATCGACAGCCGAGGAAGTCCGGGGAAGGTATTGATAATACAACCTCAATCCACTTGCATTGCGGGGGCGGCCCGAATCGACGTTTAAAAGAGTTGCAACGGCGGCGAAATGCGCGTTTCGAATCTTTCGAGGCCAAGAACTAGGCACTTTTCTATAGACGGGAAGCCTTGTCTGGATCGTGACAGGACAATCATCCTACATTTAAGAACCGGGTGGCTCGGGATATGAATTGGATGGGAGCAAGCGCTGATCAGGCTGAAAGGAAAGTATGATGTTCCAAAAAGGTCCCAGAATCGCATCGTTTCCCGTTCTAACTATTCAAAATGCAGTAGATGTGATCATCATACACCAGCCAGCCTCAGTGATACATATCGACCCCAAGGGCAGGACAGCGGAAACTCCGCCGTCAAATGCTGCACATGATACTACCTAACGTGGTCAAATGGCTTTCGGGCCGATACTACCCAGGGGTCAGCGGTCAAGTCATCCATTGTCTGAATGAAAGAGTGTGACATCCCTGCAATGGCCGTCATCATTGGACTGTGGACATGACTTCTCACTTCAAACGCTTATGCCCCCCAGGTTTTAGTGAACTGACCCCATAAACCGAGCCAATCATATACCAATTTCTGTCATAATTACTCTCTGATTCAATCGGCGGCGTTTTCGGGCGTCTAATGCACTACCGCCTCCCGCATGTTTATTCATGCAACTGAACAAAGCTCTCTCACTGCAATTGAATCCTACAGCAACGGATCCGATACCATACAAGGCTAAATACTTTCCATGATCATGATAAAAGGCCGTCGAGTCCCCTGTGTATTGAGTCTTTCACAATTCGACACTACTCAACAACTTCAACAATCAAGATGAAGTTCCTCTCAGCCATTGCTGCTGTCTTCGCCGGCTTCACTCTTCCTGCGCTTGCAGCAGATGCGAATGCCTGGAGATCCCGCAACATCTACTTTGTTTTGACCGACCGCATCGCTCGAAGTGCCGGCGATACCGGAGGTAATGCCTGCGGTAATCTTGGCGACTACTGCGGCGGAACTTTCCAAGGGCTTGAATCCAAGCTCGATTATATCAGGGGAATGGGATTTGATGCCATCTGGATCACTCCCGTTGTCTCTAGTACGTGCAGCTGTAGCTTCTCATATGAGACCTGAATTGACACATTGCATCAGATACCCCTGGAGGATATCACGGATACTGGGCCAACGATCTGTACTCGGTCAATTCCAGGTATGGATCCGCAGAGGACTTGAAAAGCCTGGTCCGCTCTGCTCATAGCAAGGTAAGCCTTGATTTACTCTCTCAAATTCAAGATGCGTTTTTTTTTTCCAAGCCAATTCTATACTTGGCTATCTTGCCTCACAACAAACGACCTTACTGACTGCGTGGTATAGGGAATGTATGTCATGGTCGATGTCGTGGCCAACCATATGGGCCCTGGAATCAGTAACCACAGGCCAGAGCCTCTTAACCAGCAGAGTTCGTACCATTCCTCATGCGAGATTGACTACTCCAACCAAAACAGTGTGGAGAGGTGCAGCATTGCTGGGCTCCCGGACATAAACACAGAGAATGGAAACATCCGTACTGTCTTGCAGGACTGGGTCAGGTGGCTTGTTTCCGAGTATGGCTTTGACGGTATCCGAATCGATACTGTGAAGCATGTTGAGAAAGACTTTTGGCCTGACTTTACATCTGCTGCTGGTGTCTATGCCATTGGCGAGGTCTTTGACGGAAACCCGGATTACCTCGCAGGATACACCGGTGTCATGCCTGGACTACTCAATTACGCCATCTACTATCCGATGAACCGTTTCTACCAGCAGAGAGGATCCCCTCAAGAGTTGGTTGACATGCATGACGAAGTCAGCCGCAAGTTCCCCGATCCCACGATATTGGGAACTTTTATCGACAACCATGACAACTCACGATGGCTGAATCAAAAGAACGACAGGTCTCTGCTCAAAAATGCTCTTGCATACGTTATACTTGCTCGAGGAATTCCCATTGTCTACTACGGAACGGAGCAGGGCTATGCTGGAGGCAACGACCCTGCCAATCGAGAAGACCTCTGGCGAAGTGGCTTCAACACCAATGCAGATTTGTACCAAACCATCTCACGCCTTTCCAGTGCCCGCTCGGCAGTTGGGGGTCTGGGCGATAATGACCACAGGCATCTTTTTGTCGAAGGTAGCGCCTATGCTTGGAGCCGTGCAGGTGGCGATTTGATCGTACTCACTCTCAACCGTGGCCAGGGCTATTCTGGAGAGTACTGCTTCGGCACTGGAAACCCCAACAAAACCTGGAACAGAGTCCTTGGGCAGGGTTCTTCTTCTGTGAGGTCGGACGGAAACGGCAGGGTCTGTGTTAGCTACAGTAACGGTGAACCGGTTGTCTTGGTTGCTGCTTGATGGTTCTGCTTGACGGAAGTTTGTCGAGTCTGTGCTGCTTTGAAAGAAGCTGGATGTCGTGGGATGAAATTTTTTGGGTATTGCTAGTAGTGTTTCGATTCTTGTACGTCGTTTGACAATTTCTTTACTCAATTCTCATGTCCTGTTAACCTATGGTGACCACTTGAAAATATGGGATCAATTCCAAGTAAATATTAGCAGAAATGAGTGAAAAGGTAGAATGGCAGAAGTAATTTAAATTTCGCTTATTAATATTTATTCTAAAGATGATATAAAAGAATTATTATGTAGTACTTCACCTGCTGCTTCTCCTGACTTTTAACTGTCCACCCATACATTTCTTTTGCTTTAAGCACGTGCTCAATGCTCCCCATTTTACTGCCAAAAAGATGAAACAGCCGATAATAATACGACGGGATTAATTCAATATTATAATACACTTGCACATTCTAGGCTGGAAAACGTGTGCCAGGATGAAAAAGGCTTAGAGGGGATGACGGAATGATTAAAGGTTATTGGCTCATCAGGGGAAGGCTAGAATTGAAGCTTAAAAAGTAACTTCGCTGATGATGAGTGAGTGAATTCACCGTCTTCATCCATCTGCAATATCCCCGTGGACAACAGAACGCGATAGATAATCCTTCCTCTACGCGGTTAAAAATGGCAATCGGCGGCTGGGAGCATGCTTTCCGACAAGCTGCGGATCGCAGTCTTGAGACTCTCCGGGTCAATTGGCATCTTGGCTTCACTTCCTTCGGTGGACCACCAGTTCACTTCAAGATTGTGAGTACAGAGCTCTCTCCCTTGTTTTGTTTTGCTTTTTTTTCATCGCTGACTCACTATTCAAGTTCCATGACAAGTTTGTGACCAAGATTGGTTGGATTGACGAACAAATCGTAAGTTCATATGATATGGCAGTGGCATGTCTCTTCAACACCACTAACCGTCTTTCAAGTACCAGGAACTGTTCAGCGTCTGCCAAGCTCTTTCCGGCCCTGCCAGCACAAAGATGTTGTATTGTATAAATCTCATTCGCGGCGGATTCCCGGGAGCTTTTTTATCCTTCCTTATCTGGAGGTAAGCCGAAACTCAGTTCCCAACGGTCAAGCGATGACAACTAAGCATGGTTTTGGCCTGCAGTTTGCCTGGCTTTCTGGGCATGTTTGGCCTCTCCATTGGCGTGTCCAACATTGGAGATACCCTGCCCCGCGCCGTATACGCCCTGCTCTCAGGTCTCAACGCCGCGACAGTTGGAATCATTGCCTTAGCTGCAGTCGAGCTCTCTAACAAGGCAATTACGGACAAACTTACCAGGCTCCTTGTCGCGTTGAGTGCTGCAGCGGGAATCTTGTACAACGCCCTGTGGTACTTCCCAGTCCTCATCGTTGCTTGCGGCTGCGCTACTGTTGTATACGACTACCGCTGGTTACATCGTCCTGCGCGAGCATTGAAGAACGCCTACTTGAGAGTAAGAAGAGGCCAATCAAGCGACAACCAGGAAGTCCAAGGTTCCGAAAGTGGACACGCAGAGGCTAACACATCTGGCACAAGTCTCAATGAACAGGACACAAGAGAGGTTGAACCGCGCGTGGTCCCCCAAGAATATCGTCTCAACTTCTCATGGAAGGCTGGAACCGCCATCATCGTTGCATTCTTTATTACCTTCATCGTCGTTGTCGTGCTACGAGGAAGTCTGCCCGATGCACCCCTGCTCTACAAGCTCTTTGCCAACTTGTATCTTGCTGGCACCATCATCTTCGGAGGTGGTCCTGTTGTAATCCCTCTCCTCAGAGAGTATGTAGTGGCTGAGGGATGGGTCAGTCCGCGTGATTTCCTGATCGGCCTAGCCATTACCCAGGCCTTTCCAGGACCAAACTTCAACTTTGCCGTTTTCCTGGGTGGTCTGACAGCTATCAGTGGTGGTTATCCCGCAATCGCAGGGGCTCTGATTGCTTATGTCGGCATCTTTGCTCCCGGTATGATTCTCGTCCACGGAACTATGGGCGTCTGGGAGGTCTTACGGAATCGACGCTGGATCAAATCTGGTGTGAGAGGCGTAAATGCTGGTGCTGTTGGGCTGATATACACAGCATTCTACCGAATCTGGCAGGTTGGCTACATCGACGAAGGTTTTCAATCAGGAACCAGTTTGGCAGATGACCCTTGGTGGGTTGTTATCACTGCAACCGCCTTTGTTGGGGGCCGTTACTTTGGTTTGGCGGCACCACTAGCCATCCTTCTTGGAGCTGCGATGGGCATGTTGCGATACGGGGTTGTCACAAGCCAAGAGTAAGAAGGGTTTAACGAATGAGATTTGAGCTCTTGGTATCCTTTATTGGATGCAGATTGGTTTCTTGATCAAGTTTCGTGTGCTCTACCTGAACCGATGCATGCTTTAACTTGTATCATTTCACCCCAAGTCGTCAAGGACAAAAGCACCAGTGACCCAAACCCTTGAATTTTTCAGAGTATTCTATCATTATGTAACAGTTAGAAGAAGAAAGGCACCCATTCACAGCCTAGACAACAGAGAAAAAAGGTCAGATGCTCGTGGAGCCGAGAGTCGGGATGCCACCCGTTGGTGTTATCCCAATTCTCGAAATCGGTATTAGCCCCGGTCATCGGCAATGGAACCGACAAGTAGATAACACCCGTGTTGTTCTATGGTATCATAATAACAAGCGGTTCTGCAGTATAAGCCATGTCTCTAAGCTCGTCAAAACGTTGGCTAGAATTGACGACGTAGCATGTTCTGTAGTTTGATTGGAGTGGTAATCTGTCGTGAATACCTTCTGTCCCTCATACCATAGACTAGTAATGACGCTGAGGTTCTAGACCAATACACGGATCACTGGCTTCCATGAAACTCTATTGCTTTAGTGTTTCCCAGCACCGACAATAGAAGTCAGACCACCTGATTATCGTGTTCCGGGGTAGCGGCCGATGAAGCGGCGAAGTATCGGTGAGGGACAGAGTGAGAGTGACAGGCCAGCTACAATAACTGTTCGACCAAGGCTTATTACCCCCGTGAGGAGAGATTTGAGCCTCTCTTATCCGTACTTGCGTCCAACTGGCGGTAGTACATACAGTCCAGCCCTGATGAACTAGCTGGTCAATGTCGGATGGCCATCCGACGATGACTCCGCTATCTCCAGGTTCAACAAGCAAAAACACCGGGTCTTCTATATTTCAGAAGTGGAATCACCTTTTCTTTCGAACTTCTTCTCCTCTCGTAATTATCACATTGTATCCCGCTCCCAGTCTATTTAGGTTGTTCTTCGTATCTGCACATTCCACAGCACAATGTCGGGAAACGGCGAAAATCAGTCAATTCTCATCCTTGGTGCTGGCTGTTTTGGCCTAGCCACCGCTTTTGAACTCGCCAAGAAGGGCTATAACATCACAGTTCTGGAGAAAGATGTCAACGTGCCCAGTCGCTTCTCTGCCGCCTACGACCTTAACAAAGTGATCCGCGCCGAGTATGCCGATGACTTTTACACAGCTCTCTCCCTAGCAAGTAGACTCATTTTATCCTCAATTATTACATGTCTCTTGCTTACCAAGTCCAACAGAAAGCCATCCGAAAGTGGCAATCAGACCCCCTCTACACCCCCCATTACCATGAGACTGGTTTCCTCAATGTCACTTCTCGTAACGCTGGTGAAATGCCCAAAAAGGGGGTTGAGAGCTATTTCAATTCGCTCCAGAGAAATTCAGCTTTCGATAGCCAAACCAGACGCGTCAATGGCAGTCAAGACATCAGAAAGCTTGTCCCCCAGTTCACTGGCCCTCTCGATGGCTTCACTGGCTACCATAACAAGCTCGCTGGCTATGGTCACTCTGCCAATGCTTTGAGGGCCGTATACGAGGAATGCCTCAAGGTTGGTGTCAAGTTCCATCTTGGCAAGAAGGACGGTGAGGTTGAGTCACTGCTGTATGCGTCCAGCCGGGAGGGAACAAAGTGTATAGGAGCCAAGACCAGAGGAGGCGAGATTCACACTGCCGAAAAGATCATCGTTGCCCTAGGTGCCGATGCCGCAAACCTCATTCCCCGGATCGGTAAACAAGTGACCGGCCGCGCTTGGGGGGTCGCACATATTCAACTCACGGACAAGGAGGCCGAGGAGCTGAAGGGCATCCCTGTTACCAACGTGCGAGATCTTGCTTTCTTCTTCGAGCCTGATCAAGCAACCAAGAAGCTCAAATTTTGTCACATGGGCGGCGCTTTCACAAACTACTCATACTCAAAGGATGGCTTATCTATTCCTTTCTCCGAGCTCGCCGACTCACAGTTTATACCACTCGAGGATGAGACTCATATCCGACAACTACTCAAGGAGGTCCTCCCTCAGCTCGCCGATCGTCCCTTAATCGACCAACATCTCTGCTGGTTCGCCGACACAGATGACTCAGACTATGTCATCGACTTTGTCCCTGGAACCAACGCATCTCTGGTGGTTCTGAGTGGAGATAGTGGACACGGCTTCAAGATGCTGCCCATCTTTGGCGAGTTTGTCGAGAAACTTCTGGTTGAAGAAAAACAGTCTCAGCCCAAGTGGCAATGGAAAGAGAGCAAGTCAAAGTCTACGGGTGTTTGGCGAAGTAGCGAGAGTCAAGAGCTTGCTAGTGTTCCTCGTGCCAAGTTGTAAGGGTTCAACATGTAGAGATAATTAGATCGTATTCCAAAAGCTCTCAAACCTAGACCTCGGCTAATTGCTAAAATTGCGTCTTCTGTTCGTCCAATCTTCATCTGGTTTGTATAGCCTCGGTCATATCTGAGCAGTTCCATAGAGTGTGCAAGTATCATGTCCCCAAATAGCTCGTCCCCGCACGCGATCCCTCATCCAACGACACTGTAACCAATTGAATGGTATGGTTGAGTACTCAGTTGCATAAACGGTTCTGCCTTACAAATCGACGGGGCACACGACACCCTCGGCCAGCCAAGGAGTGTATGAATTCATCCTATTAAAGTCAAGATCATTCAACCGCGCGATTGAGAAAGAAGCAGATTGGCCTGCTATACATGTTGCAATAACGTTTGCATATCACATCCAAAGCATTAACCAATTAGATCCAATTTAAAACAATGATTGCCATTGCTTACCATCATGGCGTGACCAGCTTGGGGTAATGATAGTGAGGGGACAATGAGAGTATATCTAGGTGCTATAGACTGCCGTGATATGAGCAATATCATCCTTACCACAGAATAAACCTCAACTACAACACAACATGGTGCCAGCTCCTATTGAAGCCAGCATCAAGGATGTTGCTCAGCCGGTCAAAGACACCCTCAAGATCCCAGATGCAGCTCGAGAACGTCTTGAGAAGTCAGGAGTAGATCTATCGCAAGGCTATCCTTATAGACCATTGCGTCCTTTGTACCTTGACGACGTGTACAAGATCAGAGACCAGCCTCGAGACCACGTTGATGCTGGAGTTCGAGCTGACAAGTCAAAGAAGAGCCTGTTTTCTGCGGCAACAAAAGTTACTGACCTGACTGCTTACATTGGAACTGAGATTGAAGGCCTGCAGCTGAAGGATCTTACCAACCAGCAACGTGATGAGCTTGCTCTTTTGATCGCCGAGCGCAGTGTTGTGTTCTTCAGAGACCAAGACCTTTCCCCCCAGCAACAGAAGGAGCTTGGTGAATATTATGGCGAGGTTGAGGTTCATGTAAGTCATAGATGTCCCAATGATGTTCACGTCGCAACCAACTGACACTTGACTAAAGCCACAAGTCCCCCAAGTTCCTGGTTTTCCGGGCGTGAGCGTCTTGTGGCCCGACCTTATGGCCACGGAGCGTCCAGCAAACTTCCGCAAACCTGGAGGTGCATCTCGATGGCATACCGACTTGGTACATGAGCGTCAGCCAGCTGGAATCACTCATCTTCACAACGATACAGTTCCCTCCGTCGGTGGAGATACACTCTGGGCGAGTGGTTACGCCGCATACGAGAAACTGTCACCTGAGTTCCGCAGGATCATCGACGGTCGATCCGCCGTGTACCGATCTGCACATCCCTATCTGGACCGCGAGCACCCTGAAGCTGGTCCCAAGTGGGTTGAGAGAATACATCCTTTAGTCCGTGTTCACCCTGCCACTGGCTGGAAAGCCCTCTGGGTAAACCGCGCCATGACCGACAGGATCGTTGGCCTTGACAAGGCAGAGAGTGATATTATTCTCAACTACTTGTACGATGTTTATGAGCAGAATGTTGACATTCAAGTGCGATGGAAATGGACCCCTCGAACATCGGCTCTTTGGGACAACCGGTACGTAACCATCCGAAATCTGCAGCGTATGATTGTGCTAATAGACCTCAGCATTACTATTCATAACGCTAGCTGGGACTATAGCGGCAGAGAACCGCGACACGGCACTCGAGTCACTTCCTTGGCTGAGAAGCCCTACTTTGATGCGTCTGCGCCCAGTCGCCGAGAGGCACTGGGATTACTCGGGGAGGATGAGGAGAAAGAACTCGAGGCTTCCAAGCAGATTCAATAAGCATGATTACTATAAGGAATGAACTCGATTTCTTCAAGTTTCCGAAGTCCGTCCATCAAGCCTCCAATGTCCACTGGTTTCTCGGGCACCCCTGTTTTTAGTCTATGGCGAAATGACAGTTTCCCTGTAGCCTAGCTGTGTTTTTGTTCCCACTGTTAACTTTCAAGATGTATGATGCTTTTTGGTATGAATGAAGAACCAGTGCTAGGGTCTTGACAGGATTGGGGCTGGGTTTGTCTGCTACGTTCCTCGGAGGAGTTCATGATGATCTTCAAAGCCACTAGGAAAATATCTGAACTACAAGGTTACATCATTGTCATCCATCCTCAATGCTCTTTTCCGAACGTGCAGGATTCTTACCACTACACTGCCTCCATGAGCCTGCCTATAACTGCATCACATAACCACATCATCTGTATCCAAGCTCAGTATTCAAATCTCCATCTGGGATCCGAGTCCCCTCTCCAATCTTCAACCTCTCCGACATGCTTGATCTCCTCGGCCACGGCAGCCCGATTCTGGTTCTGCTTCTTCAGCCTCCAACCCAACAAAGTAACCACGACAATATTGGCAACAAGGTAGGCCAATGCCATGGAGTGGCCAACCACAAACCTAGGACCGTCGCCCGACCGATATAACTGCGTTCCCAAAACTGCACCCAGATTTCCAATGCTGATCTGCATGGCGTTGGCAATAGCTCGTTTAGTCTGCCCAGACACGTTGATGGCAGGCCAGCTGAGAACCAGAGCCGTGGCAGGGTAGATTCCTGCGGCCGCAAAGAATGTCCCTGCGTATGAGACTCCCGGTCGTGCCGTCGGGTTCGTATTAGCCAGCAGAATGATGTATCCGATGACACCAACAGCTGAGGATCCAGCAATAAAGATGGCTCGCTTGGCAAGCTTTTCCGAGGCTATTGCCACGCTCAATGTGGTGACGAAGGCGAGAGCGTATGGTGGAATTGTCAAGAGCTGTGCAACTGCTGCCGTGTATCCAAGATCCCTGATGATGGTAGGCTGGGATAATGTCAGCAATGGTCTTGGAAGAATAACTGCAACTCTCACCAGAAACAGAGAAAGTGTGTACAATGGTAAACTCATTGTGTGGAAGCCCAGGCCATAGAGCCAGCAGCTAGGATCCTTGAGGGCTTCGACAACAGCAGCCCAGGTGAACTTTTCTTCGCGTATGGCATCGCTATCTGAGTGTAGGCGTTCATGGATAAAGGCACGTTCTTCCTTGGTGAGGAATCGAGCAGTATCGGGGTAGTTTTCGATGAACCAGTATGCCGCAACACCAACCACAACGGTGGCAATACCCTCCTATATAAAGTTAGTTGGGCTTGGTTAATCCGTATACAATTCTTACCAGAATAAAGATCCATCGCCATCCGTTTTCCCATACCACTCCTGCCATCTTACCAATACCCTGGTACTTGTTAGGCTTTTCATCTAATCCAGTCGATGTCTTTATACGGCCAAGTGTTGTCGATATGCAGTGTCTGTGGGTAAGAGGCGAGCTCATTTAGCCATACAAAGAAATAAGAGACTTACGTATGCCAGAATACCACCAAAAGCACCAGCAAGTGACGCAAAGCTGAAAAAGAGCGAGATACGATATTGCCTCTCGCGACGCTGATACCACATACTGAAGTAGAACACAACACCCGGAAATAGTCCACTTTCAGTCACGCCGAGGAAGAATCGGGCGATCAAGAACCCAGTAAGGTCTTGGACGATACCAAGAAGAGTAGCCACAATGCCCCATGCAAATGTGAGTGTCGGTAGCCATAGTCTTGGCGTGGTACGTTTGAGTATGATGTTGCAGGGTATCTAAGATTTTTAATAGAGATATTTTTTTGGGTTTTGGGGAACACACCTCAAAGATGACATAGCCGACAAAGTAGAGGGTCAAGCCGGTCAGGTACTGGTTACCCGCTGACCACTTATGTTAGCCTAGATACAACGTAGAGAAATTAAGAGGCTTACACATGTTTAGATCATCGATCATTCCTTCAATGCGAGCATTTCCAACTATCACAACCGCGTCAGCACAAGACCGTGGGAGTATCCTTGGGGACTGTCCTACCATTGCTACGATCCAAGAAGGACAGAAGATAGAGAATTCCGACAGCAGGCAGAAGTTTTATGTCAAGCTTTCGCAAGAGAGCCTTCTCGTTGACTGGAGGGCTCGAGTTGACTGTACCGGTCTCATCGCTAAGGTCTGGGGGCGTATCTCTCTTGAGATCGGCAGCCATTGTGCTATATCACCAAGCCGGCGGTTGAAGAAATGGTAGAAGAGTCGAAGGACGGATGTGGGTGCATCTTGGTAATGGTAGGTAATTATTTTATGAGGAAACAAAATGATGCGTCCCTCTCTTTCTATTGCACCATACGATCCCTGTTTAGGTGGTTTCAAGGTAGCAACGTCTTTGGTGACAGAAAAGCTTATGATGCCTTCACTTCGATGTGACCTTGGATACCTCTACCTCGATTTGGTTACAGTGTCCGTTATCTTGCAGGTAAAAGGACGGGGATCTGCAATTCATCTCATATTAGCACGGATGGAGAGATCGAGGTCAGGGTGCCAATCTGTGTATGGACTTGCCTCGATACCGTCTGGAGCTTTTTTTACCCAGATGAATATGACGTCTCGGCGGATCGATTTACAGAGAAAATAGGTACTTGATGAATATTCCATGACATCACGTTGCGGTCGCGGCACCTTGTGAAGGTGAGCTGCCATGGCGACATATTAACAGCGTCTGTCGTGATCTTGAATGGAGCCAATCGGCGTATTCCAGAGCAGGGAATAGCGTGGGACTAGTATGGAGATGGAGTAGGAGATCTGAATCGACTCGGCATTGGCTAGTTAGAATATGAAAAGATCAATCAAGCATAATATTTTAAGTATCGAGACTGTTGTTGTTGATCTAGTCTCGGAGTCCAAGACCATTTCGACAAAGCTAAGCAATAGCTTGAAATGATACATCTGGATCGCTTATATAACAAATTTCTAATTGCTTATTCAGAATATAATATTGTTTCTTAGTTGTCTTTTGTTTGTTTCTTTACCCAGTCACCGTCTTCCCGCAGCAGAACTGGAGTTTCTATAGAGTAAGATACGGAGTATAGTGTCATATTTACAGTGAAATCTGTGCCAGAATACAGGCAAATAGAGATCACCACTTGTGTAAACACCAATCCTTCTATTCCTGCAACTATCGGATATTTTCTTGAATTCCATTTGCTTGCCTATCCCGCAAACATGGTGGGTGCATTTTCCTGCTTCTCGTCTCCGAGATGTGCGAGGCTGAATCAGCCAGCCAGTGTAGTCACGTGGCAGGCTTCATTCCCTGTAACCATCCGCTGTAACATTCCTCCTACCTCGTCTCTCAATCTACAATCTTCACATCTACACAATCATCATGGCCTCCCGGATCCTCCAAGACTCGGGCATCTTGGAGCTCCTCAACTGCCTGCGATCAACCAGTAGCGCAACCGACGCGAACCCGAACGATCCAGAAGCCTTACCCAACGCCGAATGCCCTGAGCAAGTCGTCCGCAATCGATGGAATCGTCTACGTGAGGCCTAGTGGGCTCTCGCTATACGCGTCCAGAAGGAAGAGGAAGACAATGGTCGCTCTTCAGACGACATCTCCCTCTTGGACTGGCCTGCTTTTGTCCGACAGCAGATCCCCGTTACCTCCCTCAAGGTCATACTCCACGCCATTCACTCCGACGACTGGGCTCGCGCCGGTACAAAGACTCAACTCACCGGTCGCCTCCTTACTCTCTTCGTTCGATTCGGACTTGGTACACGCGTCGAAGAACCGTGGATGCTGTTTCTCTGCCTCGGGCAGACGGTTCCATTCACCATTCGCCTTGTCAAGGCCTTGAATGCTTGGATGACCGAAAACGGCCATGTTGACCCCCTCATAGTTCCTCCGGTCATCACGACACAGGCCATCAACAGACACGGACGTGAAAACCCAGTCCCCTACTAGATCATGGATGTCGACATCGAGAGAGCGATCCAGCACCTGACTCAGCAATATCCTCGACTCTCTCCCGCTGTCATGACCCGAACTTCTAGTCGACTTGGTGGGAGAAGTCTGTCTGATCAGCTCGAGCAGCGCTCCAACACCAGCGTTCGTGTCGTGCCATCAGGTTCACCGGTCCCCATCTCTCCACGGATTGGAGCGATCAATATCGAGCATGGCCAAGTCAATCGTGCTTTCAACAGGAGAAAGAGACCACGACAAGTCTACCGCGAATCATCAGCAGGTAGCACCACTCCCGAAGTTGGGCGTCGCACTGCCGAAGCCACTCCATCACATCGCCTCTCGCTGAGCTTCGTCTCTCATCTCTCAACAGACTGGTGTCCCCCTCTCCCAATGCCTGCCTTTCGGGGAATATCATGTTCAATCAGGTCAGCGGTCAAGCAAGCCCATTTGATCACGATGGGACTCTGCGCCTCCGAGCGCGACTCGAGGCATTGCAGGCGGTGATTGAGCTGGGCCCCGCTACCGAAGTCGATGTTGACTCTCCTCTGGCTCGTCAAACACGAGGCTTGCTCGACTCGATCACTCGTCTTGCACAGCTGGCTTTTGATACTATTGGCGAGGTTGGGGATGGAAATGTTTAGACAATTTGGTCTGGAAGATTTGGGCGGGATGCATCAATCATATATATCGCCTAGGCGCTGATGGGTATTGTCATGTCGGGGGCTGTTATGCTTATGGGTGTTGAGTCTGATGGGATTCTGTTGAGACATGTATTATTACAGGTATGCCGAGGCTCATTCGCTGACTCTCGCAAGCTTTTGTTTCAACCCACAGATATTGATAAGGCTCACTTCACCCTGTTGTCACTCCTGCAAATTGCTATGCATGTTGTTAGCATAATCCTTGAACGTTAGAAGTGCATACTAAAAATACCTAGTATAAAACAAGAACGGACTAGCTACCTTAGACTCCTACTAATGGTCAGTCAAGGTGGTGGCGTTCACTGTTCTGATGTGAGATTTGGTTCTCGACAACTCAACAGCAGAACCATAGTCAAAGACATATTCTCTACTTCTACAAAGTTTCTGCTATCTTGAGACTCATCTTACGGTTACCGAGTGCCTTGCATCACTCTCATATGGGTTAAAATGGCTTCAACAGATACCTCAAACATCTCAGCGCCTGGCAAAGAAGACGATGGCCTGAAGATCATCCATGCTGGGCTATTCCGCACTGGTACCGCTTCCATGGCGGAGGCATACCGTGTTCTGGGGTACAAGGCGCATCACGGTCTAGAAGACGTCCTGGGTAACCCGTGGTCACGCATCGAGCAAGCAGCTGAGGCGACCTGGCCACACCTTTCCACACTCCCAGACTATACATACAAACGCGAAGATGGCTCTGTGATACCCCGGCCACCCTTCACAAGAGCTGACTGGCAATCCATCTGGGGAGACTACGACGTTGCCACCGATGTGGCATCGCCCTTCGTACTGGAACTCATCAAAGCATATCCAAATGCAAAAGTGGTGGTCGTACAGAAAAACTTTGATGCATGGTGGCCTTCTTTCCAATCAGAGTTATTAGATACACTCTATCACTCAGGGGCCTGGATACAGAAGCTCATCGGGTGGCATGTCCTCCGCATACGCTCCATGCACGCCATGAAGAAGGTCCATGCGGGATTCTTCTCGGCCGAAGAGTATTCCAAAGAGTCCATCGAACCGCGTGCGAGGGAGGCTTACGATGAATATTACCGCAAGGTCCGTGAGGCTGTGCCACTGGAGACAGGCAGACGTTTGGAATACACCCTGGGTAGTGGATGGGGCCCGCTTTGCGAGTTTCTAGGCAAAGATATCCCGGATGCTGAGTTTCCCAGGGTTAATGACCGACAAAGCCACGGTGATGAAATAGGTCGGATAAATGCCAAGATGCGTAGTGATGCAGTGAAGAAAGTTGGACCTTTTGTTGTTGCGATGGCTGCGGTGGCTATTGTCTATTCGAGATGGTGAGAACGAGGTGACAGGCTGTGATGAGACAACCTGGAGAGTCTCGAGTAGGAATATTTAGTCTTAGTTTGTAGATGTAACGCCGAGAGAAGTTATCGGCATATTCCTCTTTATGCAGAGGGCCATGTATTATGTGCTTCTTATGCCCGGAAAGAGGGCTATGTACAAGTTTAAAAGGGACGCTCAGGCTTGACCAGCTCGTTATAGCAAGCTTGGGAAGAGTTCACCATCGTTCAGGAGCCATCAGAAGACCAACAAAAACCGTGAACGGTGAAATTAAAAAACAATGTGGATCTTGTATTAACTAACATATAGCATGCTAAATCTATCACGATATCATTGTTAAACCTCCGCTTAGCTCAACTACCAGAGACTGAACACGCCGTTAGGCACGTCCCTCATACTTCGTTTCGTGAACGGGCTTGCGGTGCTGTTCCTGGTCACGTTTCGAATGGTGCAGCCTTCGGTCTCATAAGCAGTGGCATATTGGCCCGTCAGGACAGCCGCCAACCATTGTACTGCTGCGGCAGCACTCAAGACAAACTCTTCAGAATGTGTGCCAACAGAGTTCCTCTCATAAAGAATGTTGGCACCAACTGCACAGTATCGTTCGATCAGAGCATCAGTATCGGCGATGGGGCTGATCTCGTCACCGACGGCCTGGTAAGCGAAGATGGGCCACCGGGGAACACCGTGATATCCCATGATGCCATCACGGTTCACAATGGCTCTGACTCTGGGGTCTCGGAAGATATCCTCACCACCCTCGAAGAAGTCGGTAATTTCAACTCCGGCGTAGGCAACACCAGCCTCGGCCACTGTGAATTCCTCGGCAGCCAAGAACCCGGTTCTGTTGTAAGGGCCCTCGGTGTTAAGCTGAGAGATAACGTACTCCCGTACGTCGGGGTACTGGCTCGTAATACCCAAGATGGCACTTGGCGCCAGACCAGCTGCGTCTGTACCCGAGATGGATTCCAAGACGCTGGTGATGTTGGGTGTTATACCTCCAATCGCCGCACCGACGACGGTTTCTGAGAGATCGGGCGCATATTGCACAGCAAGCTCCGATGCCCACTCACTCGCCAATGCGCCGCCAGAGTAGCCCCAGAGAGCAACACGCGGAGAAGTGGTGTTGAGGCCCAGACCGAGCGACAGCACAGCACGAACCGAGTCAAGAGTAGCATGTCCCGAGATGACACCAGCAGTGAATGAAGCCAATGGGCCCTCATAGTCTGGCACAGAGACAAATACACCCAGACCAAGAGCAACGCCCATCAGGGCAGACGCATCAGGACCATACAATGTGTAGCTGGGGCTAGCATCTACATCGGCTGAGTCGTAGGGCACCTGGTACGAGATAAGTGCGCTCTGGTTGAACAGAAGCGTCGCAGTGCTGTTAGGCCCTAGCTGAGGAACAAACAGCGTTGTGACGGCCCAAGTGGGCCTGTACTGGCTGTCGGTTGTGCGGTACAAGATGTTGTAGGTAGCAGAGCTGTTGCCCGTGATCCTGGTCAAATTTCCAGGAGCAGGTCTCACGCGCAAGACGGTGCCTGGCTCTGTGTTCTCATACCCGGCTGGGGCTGTGTACCACGGGTCTAGACTGGGAGGAAGAGGTTCAGAGGAAGCAGCACGCTTGTAGATTTGAGCGTGTTGCACAGCAGAAGCCAGACCCAACCAGAGGCTCAGGAGAGCCAGTACGCGGTGGAGAGCCATGTTGAGTTGAGGGTTGATTGGGGAAGCTGATTGAAGGTATCTGAAGGTCTACAAAGCTATGAGACCAACAGTGGGATCCTGTCTATTTAACATTGGCCAAATCCATCGTTGCGTGGATTCTAGAGCCCACTTGAGTATGACGCCAGCACATCTTGTTACCCCGACGGATCCGAGTCCCAAGCTCAGCCCAGCAGGAAGTTGAGCGAGGAGCAGGCGCGGGGATAACATGTGTTAGCGAATGACTTTGCTGATGTTTGCTCTGTAAGTCACTTATACTTGAGACTGTGGTCAATTTTATCTGAAGAGTAAGTATCTAGTACTCTATGGCGTGCGTATGCCAAGTCTGACACTATTGGAAGCTTCCAATCAAGTATCTTGATGCAAGCTCACTTAGGGTTATATGACGGGCAAACGCATTAGCCTTGGGAGCTAGGACAAGTTTGGGACGAATCATGGTGAGGGCAGCAGCCTCGTCTTACGTTTGCTTAGGAGAGTTGGGCTGAGTTTGTCCGAGACTCCGTAGTTTACCAAGGATAAAGGATGTGCTCTGTGAGATTGTAGCTCGCAAAAGCTGCGCCTTCTCACGCAAAAGGTGTTTACTTAGCTTAAGGGTCCTCCGCTGGATCAATCGGTCAGCCTCTGAGGCCGATTACCTTACCTGAGACGGATCCTCATGCATGGTGATAATGTTTGCTGTGCTCATCTTTTAGGTGCTTGTACAGGGATTAATGCCGCAGGTACTCCGTACAGCCACAACTTAGCCAACGCTCAAATAGATAGGCGGAGTTGGATCTCTACCAGATCAACGCGCAGTCGGGATGAGAAGCTGGTTCACGGTGCTAAGAGTGGGCATTCCATGTTATACAACCGATAGAATGGACAGTCATGCTATGGTGCCGAGTGTTGATACAGAACAAAACCGACGGCTCTTGACAAAACGCGAGCATACACGTTCAAGACTAGCAACGACGTAGCCCGGCATCACCCACTGTCTGCCTCGTGCATACACCAGCCAAGACCGCGTCCTCGGCCTGATTTCTTGCAGTATTTGCGTCGTTCGTTCTTGATCCCTGGCGCGTTCGGTCTTGGGAGCGTTCGGTCTGAAGGGGCACTCAGTCTTTGAGGGCACACTCGGTCTCTGAGAGCGTTGATTCGATGGCCCAATACGCGTGGACTTGGGGGGCTAAAAAAGAGGATTGGCCTCCGACAGAGCAAATACATTAGTTTCAGCCGAATTGACTTTACAAAGTGACTCATGATTGGAGCATTGGTTGATATTGGTGATTGGTGGGGAATAAGAGAATTGGACGTGTCCTCTCAAGTGACGCACTGGAGTAGGTCACGTGCTAAACTTCACTTTAGAGATCAATCTACCTAAGGTGGGCATCCCGTCTAAAATACAATAATAATACTTGATTTTTAATTAATTATGGGCTTGATGTACGGTATCTCGGTGCTTTTTATAGTTTGTATTATTTGTTTAATAGTGTAGTTACGCCTTCTGTAGAATCTGTACGCAATCTAAAAGTCAAGGGCTTCTATCTATAGGAGTGGTCTGTAATCTACACACTACATTTCTATCCCGCCCAGTCAATATATAACAAGAGTTTAGCGTCACTAGAATATCTTTAATCAACCTTTCTATCTATGTTCTTACTCTTGCTCTTGCACTTATCTCTTTCCTTTAGGTATTACTTTGTACTATATATTTGTGGCTACCCTGGAGCTATCTCAGCAGCTCAAAATAGCAGCCTCAATATCCCAATACCCTATATTTGCTTCCGTGAAATATGCCAATGTGATATCTGGCTAGTGATAGGTCTGCTCGAGTCCGCAGGCATTTGTGCTCTGTTGTCTCAACTCGGTCAAGCAAGTCCAGTTTCGTGTCACAAGAGAAGTAGAAAGGATTAGTAGCATCTATTATACAACATTTCATACATGAAAAAGTTATCTCTATACACTGCTCTTATGACTGCAGCTTCACAAAATGACTACAACCACATCTCATACTCCATATCGAAACTCGCGAAACTTCTTCTGGTAGTAATACGTCGCGAGTCCACCCACAGCACCGAGAACAAGCGGGACAGGTGCACGGCCTCCAGTCTTGATGATCCTGGGTACCGCAGAGCCAGTCAAGAGCACGCTGTTGGCCAGCGCGAGCTCCGATCCGTAATCCTTGTTGTTCTTGAGGAGGTAGCCTAACGCATCGGGTCAACCACATGGGTTTAATGAGTGAGCGTGGGGCTTGTCTTACCAGCATAGGCGTACGAGACACCCAGACCAACACCAGCCACGAGAGAGGGCGTTGAACGCGTGCGCAAGTAGCCAGCAGTGCCACCGGCGGACACTAGAGATTGATTCAAGGTCAACTGACGGCAAGATCACGCTTAACCATTGAGAAAGAACTTACAAAGAGCCGCAAGAGTGAATGAAGGATGTTCAGCCATGATTTGTACTTGAATAGTTTCAATGCTGCTATACCAGATATATCAGATGTTACGAGACTTTTATGCGTTGGATCTTGATCGGTGCCGGCAAACTTCGGAGTGCCGAAAGATGAGACTAAGTGGAACACACGGAAAAATATTGTACCACCGATCCGGGACCGATAAGATTAACGACTGTTATCGAGAGCGCTTATCAGCAACATACGAGAGATAAAGGTCAACAACTGATGGTATCAGGATATCACCATATTGCGTGCCCATTCAAGCCCTTCGGTCAGGCCGCTTCCAGTGACAGTACTTGAGGCTTGTATGCGCTTCCCGGTATGTTAGCCTTGTCTAGTAACAAGACTGGTCCGAAGGTGACCAACACATGTCGATGAATTCTCAATGTTATCGTGTATCTTCAACGCGTCGACAATCTCGAAGATACTCATTGCTTTCTTATCCTCCATGTCAGCTTTTATTCGTAACTTGAAACCTGTATCTTGCTTACAGCATCGTCTTGTTTGTTGGCATGTATTAATACCGGTGCTGGATCAAACATTTCTTCTCTCACCACCCGCAACAGTTCGTCTTTCACTTCGGGAATCGCCTCCCGATCGGTACTGTCGATAAAAAACACAATGATCTGAACGCGAAAGAGGAAATTTCTCCAAGCTGCCCAGCACTCGGTGTCTCGAGAACAATCGGATATGTCATACTGTTGCTTGCCTTGATACACCGTGAAGGCTTTGACGGCTGTCTTCAAAGTCAGTACATCTAGAGGATTTTTGAAATCAACCTGGGGAGACTATCAAAAGCAGTGACCGGCTCAGGTAATCGTGATGTAATGAAAGGATCCTATGTACATCAAGTCATCTTGGTTGTAAAGTTGTTGTCCTCGTAACTACTAGGTAGGCATAGCACTAAACAAGTGACTTCGCCACAGTGGCGCCTGTCGACCAGGCGGCCAGATCTTACAAGAGCGGGGATACGTCTACATTGAGTGTAATAAGTCGGAAGATTTCTTTGTCGATTTATATCTATGACCTATTGTATCGAAGGGCTCAATTAGTGTATCTAAAGGTTGCAGGCCTCTCGGCTTTCCTTTTCCCCGTTGATGGACTTACCGGTAATTATCTATTACAATTGCGACATCAGATCTACCTTGTTCCCATGGAATTGAACGAGTTACGTACCATACTTTTACGTCTCCTGGGCTTATGGTGTGGACAGAAAATGAGTGCTGGCTAAGATGCCTGGGCAGTTTTTCAATTCGGAAAGGGCTAAAACTTTCAACGTAGCTTAAAAGCTCTGATGTTGGTCGTCGTCGTTTGTACAAGGACCACTGAGAAGGCCTGAACAGTTCAATGCAGGAGGCCTACCACAACACATCACGCCACTATGGAGAAGGGGGG